>JASDQU010502551.1:63887-79166 GCA_032191745.1 Picea mariana
AAAATGTTAGCAAGACAAGATAAAAGGCCCACCTCGTCAAGACGTTCGATGAAGTCCGTCGTTGAGCACTTGATCCAAAGCAATATAATTGCAACATTCAATAGCATAATCCATTAACATTCATAACAAATATCCCTATGGAATAATAATTAAATATTTGCAAGATATCAATTGGACGAGAAAAAAGAATTTATATTAAGATGTAATTAGCAGAAATGAATAAGTTACAGACTTTTGTGTCAGCATGGTTCAGAACTGAGAAACTAAGTTCCTTCCACTTGGGCCTCCACCACTTCAATCCTCCACCAAAGGCAAGCTCATATAACAGAGACAATGAAGTTCTCAATCAATAAGGGAAGAGCTTGAAGCTTGGGGGCTGAACAATGTGTTCAGACTTAAAGGCCAAAGGGATGCAGACTCAATGTGAAGTGAATAATTCCTCTAGAGTAACTTTGCTCAGAGTTAAAGGCCAAAGGGTTGCAAACTCAATGTGAAGTGAATAATTCCTCCAGAGTAACTTTGCTCTCAAAGTTGAATTCTTTCTCCTCTTTTCCATAGCTCGGAATTGAGCCATTTATAGCCTTCAAGTGGAAATGAAGGGCCGAGTCAGAATGTTTCTAGTATATGGGAGGCTAAGAATGTGTTTAGACTTAAAGGCCAAAGGGATGCAGACTCAATGTGAAGTGAATAATTCCTCCAGAGTAACTTTGCTCTCAAAGTTGAATTCTTTCTCCTCGTTTCCATAGCTCGGAATTGACCCATTTATAGCCTTCAAGTGGAAATGAAGGGCCGAGTCGGAACGTTTCTAGTATATGGGAGGCCAAGGATCATTGATCTCCTGTCCTGACATGGAAACCCAACACTATTTTTCAATTTTGGGCACATTTCCCGATGTATGCGGGTTGTAGTGGTGCAACCTGCGTATACGCGTGTTGTATAGTAGGTAAGGTGTGTATATGTGAAAAAAATGTATTTTTAGTTCTAGGATTTGCAAAAAGAGATTAAAAGTCTGCATGGGGAAATGGAAAAAGACCTTCTATGCAAGATTGCATGGGGTGAGGAAAATCTTGCTATAACACAAGCTAGATATACCAGAAACTTATGACTTAGAAAGGGTCAAGGTGTCTCGAATCCGACCAAGGTGGTCCTCTATCCCACGAGTCGTCTACTCTTCTAGCATTATCACAACGCCTTATGACAACGTGTAAGGACTCTACACCCCTCTGGATTTTAACATGTGACCTCCGAGAAGGAAACAAATATTCTTAACCATTAGGCCTATCGCCCACTCTAATTGTAGTCAAATCGCTATGGGGAGGAGGTCCCTTGTCCCACAAAAAGGGAGGTCAATTTGGTGTCCAGACCTTAAAAATAGATTATTATTATCATTATTATATAATTTAGAGAAAATGAAATATATTATTATTATGAAAATGAAATTGAAACTTGTCTCTATATATGAAGGATATCTTTAGCAAAACAATTGAATATGGAAGTTCACAATCTTAAGAAGGATTCCCACTTCTCTATCACCTTCAATGATCAAACTCTCAATAATATGATTAGCATTAGAGTGCAAAAAAATGCTTTATTTCATCCCAAGACCCTATTTTTATAGAAGTTAAACTTATACCACATGTCTCACTCATACAATATTGCAATTTACTAATTATCTAAATTTGCAATATTCATCTTTACATGTGTCACTCACATGCAAAAGTGCACATGTATTTATCATTTAAAACTCATAACTCCTAAATTTACTCCTACATGTTTCCTAGATCTTCTTTACGTTACTTTTTTATGTTGCATGAATAGTTACACGTCCTTGTCATTTATTACTTTTCTTTACTTTAACATCAGTATACCATTTTTAAGTCAAAATTCAAATTGAATTAAGATTTTCATTCCTAATTATTCTCCATGATTTATGATGATTTATGGGTGCTCTTGACTTGAATTTCCTCTAATAAATAATTGATTTAAAATAATATCTTCCACACTTCATAACTAATTCCCTTTTTAATATTTTAATTTTAATTTGAAATTTGTTATTAATGAATACAATTAAAATATGTTATTTTAGGTTATTAATTTAATTTTTTTTAACTTAAATACACTAAATTATTTGTTTCACTTAAATGAAATGTATAATCATAATTATATTTGTACATTTTATTTTAATTTCACTTTCCAATGCATTATTCATTGATGACTTTTAGTGAAAATACCAACAATGATATGTACATTATGCCCTTAAAGACAAATCGTATTTTAAGAGTGTCATACGTGCATGCTTTTCAAGTTTCTAATTATTTATTATGGGGAATTGGTGCAACAATGGAGACATTGTTAACTCACTTTGTTGCACTTATTAGGAAACTAATGGTTATTATGGAATAAGACTTTCACGTTATTGTGCACCCCTTAGTTGATCCGTGTGAGTGACTAAATCCATGGCCTACCCTTAGGGCTTCGTGCAACCTTCGAGTAAAAGTGTCCTATACTTTTCAAATCCATCCATGAAAGTAGTGCGAGTAGGTGGAAACAGGGATGTTGCTCCACTTTTTCTGATGGTACCTGGTAAACCTCCATACAACCCCATTACCCATGCATAAATTGATATACAAGCATTGTTCCCTTTGTCTGCATTCACTACATCATTTCATCATTAATTTCATCAATCATATCAAATATACAGGACATATTCACAAAATAATTACTATTTCCTTACTCAATCTGGAGTCCAAAATCTTGTCGATGATATTTCACGTCAATGTGCTCTTATAGTTCCCTATCACACTTGGCAAACTATTAGTAGTATCTATAGTTTAATATGTCCATATCTCATTTAAAATTGTCAAGAGAATAAAATCATTATCATCCAATTCATCATATTAATACGTAACTAATTCATCTAAACATAATACGAATTATAATTAAACCATTTAATCATTGTCAAATTTACTTAATCATAATTAAAATTCAAGTTTCATCATCATAATAATATTTAATAATAAGGTTATTTGTGAGCCAATTCCCTCAAATAATAAGTTTGATATATCATAATAATTAAATAAAATAAGACACTACATACACCCCCTCATAAAACAAACTTCATCCCGAAGTTTCAAAATAGATAAGGAAATTGTTGACGCATCTCATCTTTTTACTCCCAAGTAGAATAATTGGAACTATAGCTATCCCACAAGACCTTTACCTAACCTACCAAACAACATTGAAGTTGTCGAGTGTGCTAGTCCAAAATGTGGATTGGTTTGGCCATCAAGGCCCCCTCGTACAACATATTCAAATATATTAGATCAATAACATATGAAGGATAAAACATTTAATGACGCAAAACGGAAACATGGAAAACATCATGCATACATTCTAAAGATGCAGGTAATGCAAGTCTATATGAAAAAGGTAATTTTTTCTCTAATATCTCAAAAGGTCCAACATATCAATGTGATAACTTCACTCCCTTCCCAAACTTAATTGAATTTGTTTGCATCCTCACTCACAAAAATACTTTATCCCCGATCTCATAACTTTGATCAATCCTTTGCACATCCACAGAATTTTTTCTTTGTCTCGTGCTTCCTTTAATCGCTTTCATCTACTCCTCCATTTCTTGAATTACTTTTGTTCCCACCAAAACTCTATCTTTTAGTCTATCCTAACTAAGAGATGTTCTACATGGTCTTCCATACAGGAACTCAAGTGGTGCCATCTTAGTAGAACTTTGATAATTGTTATTATAAGAAAATTTTACAAGTGGTAGAAAATCCTCCAAAATCTTTTGTTGATCCATAACATACATCCTTAACATGTATTCCAAAATTTGATTAGTTCTTTCAATCTGACCATCAGTCTCTGGTTGATATGTTGTACTAAAATTTAGTTGTGTTCCCAATGCTTTGTGAAATATTTTTCATAATCTTCTTGAAAACACTGCTCCCCTATCTAAAATTATATTTTTTGGAATACCATGTAACCTCACTATTTTGTTAATAAATACCTTTGCAATCTCTAGATCTTGGTATGTAGTCTTTACTAGAATACAATGTGCGATTTTTGTGAAATTGCCTACTACAATGAATATCGAGTCATGTCTCCTTGACATCACCATTAATCCAACTATAAAATCCATTGAAATCACCTCTCATTTTGATTCTGGTATCACATGTGGTTGTAACAATCCCACTAGATGTCGATGTCCACCCTTTACTTGTTGACATTCAATACATCTCGCTACAAAATCCACTATGTCTCTCTACATTTCTTTCCAGAAGAATAATGATTTCAAATCCACACTCATCATTTTGACTCTCGGATGAACCATATATACTACTATATGAGCTTTTCTTAAGATCCAATTACGTAATTCTTCATTTGGCGGTATATACATTCTTTCATAAAACCATAATAAACCATCGTCATCCAAATTAAATCCTTCAAGCTTTGGAATTATGTTGGACATGCATTTTGGAAACAATATACATAAAAATACTAAGTGTAGAAGAAGTGAGTAGAAAAAGAAGGAAGATTTGAGAGTGTGTAGTTGAGGAATAGCTAGGAGTATAGTGCACAGAAAGAAGAATAAAGAAGAGGAATAAAACAAAGAAATAAAGCATAGAATCAAGAAGGAGAAGAAATAGGGATACAAGGAAGGTTGATAGCTCGACATGCTAAAGGTAGAAGGATGCCAAAAAGTAGAAAGAACATCAGTTAGAGGGAAAAAGAAGCATGCATACCGAAAAGCAGGTGAAAGCATCCCGAACAAGAAGTTATAAAATTGAGTTATCATGCATTGTAATAGGGTTTTGGGATGAACAAAGTAGGGTTTTAATCCCTAGAATTTATGTATAAATCTGTAATGGGTTGGGAGATTAGGGGTTCTATTATGTTGAAGAAGAAGAGTGATAAGATAGGATGAGAAGGAAATAATCTATGTTTGAATTATAAGGAGATGATGCAGAGAGAGAGAAAGGCTTGCAATGTAGAGCGGTTAGGCTAGGGGAAAGGATATATAACCATGATGTATCTTTGTAAGCACAGTGCACAAGCCTAAAGAAATTACCAAACACATAATAAAGAATCCAGTCGTTGTCGATGTATCTTGGAGTTGGGTGAACCACGTTAACTTCTGTGTTGAATGTCTTTTGTATGATTGTTCATGGATTCTGTTTGGATGCTTATTAGATTAGATTTGTCTTATGTGTAATCATTGTGCAATTGTTACGACTATTACAATAATGATTTTATGATGTAATCTAGAATATAATGGTAATAACAATCTGAATTCACTAAGTAGCTAATGAAGAACAAAGGAAGAACAACACATATAGAACCAATAAGTAAGAATAAATATAATAATCACCTCCATTCCTTCACTATTGCAGAAACCTGGTTCCTGCAGTCTCAATAGATACCTTGGGTGAGACTTCGTCTGCATGCAGGTGATGCCAAAAGGGTCGGTGTCTGAAGGGTGTTTTTGGTCAAATACAACTCAAACCTAGGGTCTTAAAATCGTGTGCAGTGCTAACAAATGGTTCCATTACCGGGACCCTTAATTTTTTATTGAGGGAATATTTTGGAGGCCGAATAAGAAAGAGATCTCAAAATGGTTGGAAAGGAAAGAACAAGAATTTGCTCGAAAAGAGAACAAAAACCCTTGGATGAGTAATAAACAATGGATGCAAGGTATGTGTACACATAACTGCATGGAATTTTCTTTGGAAAATTTTCAATTATCTTGATAGAGTGATTAGAAATATTAGTGGAGAATACTGTAAGGTACTGAACTGTAGCGCCGAGAAATTGGACTCCTGATTTGGTAAGACGGCTAAATTATGTAAGTAATCCAACTATTCGCAGAGTTGATTTTTGGTTGGATAGTATATTAGGAGGCTATATTACATAATTTGTAGTAGATTGTACCTAGTCATACAGTGTTGAAGAAAGAGACTTCTTTAAAGGCCCATGTGGAAGGTTCATGAAATCATTAGGTACGTGGATAAAGATGTTGTTGTGTGACAAGTGCATGATGAAAATGGAATCTAACTGCTAAGGGTTCATGCACATAAGGGAACTGAGGAAGGGAGGGACTGAGGATGCAGAGGAATGAAGAGGGTATACTAGAGGAAGAAGATGAGTTTGGAGTATTGCATGGAAGAAGAAGGTACAAGAGGTGAAAGACTGGTTCTGAGAAATGAGAGTCATGCAGTGAGCTATAGGGGAGAGAACCTTGTGCAATAGTCCAGATCTTGGAAATACCACACATAAGAGGAGAGAAATATGAATCTCAGTCCAGTCCTATAATAGAAGATCCATTAAGTCCTACTCAGACTAGATTTTGTGTCGAACCCACGACCCCATCTATGTCACCACAATCAAAGATAGCAGTTTAATACTTATCAAAATCACTTATAGTTATCACGAGAGGACAAAAGTAGTACAAATCAAAGTGATGGAAGAAATACGCATAGTCAAAGTCAACCAACATAACCAAGAGGAGGGACTACACAAAGCAACATGGTAGGGGTAGACAACACCCTCAGACTGCTTGAGTTCTAGGGAGTTGGGTTAGAGGACCCAAAACAACATCTATTTATCTATGAGACAATTTAGGCTACTAAGAACATCCAGGATGAGGCTTTGAATATTGCGTAATTAGAAACAAAATTTTAAGGTCGTGCGTTAGTCTAGTACATGAAGCTACATAGTCCCATGTCTATATGGAAATCCAAGACTTTGACAGACATAAGGCAAGCATTGTTGAAAGAGTTCAAGAAGCCAAAGTTTGAGTCGCAGTACATTACAGAACCGAAAGAGAATAAACAGGTGCAAATAGAGTCGGTATGGGACTTCAATCAAAGGTTCAAGGATCTGATGAGTAGATTGAATTTCTAAATTCCAGATCAACAACATCAAGAATGGTTTATTGTAGGACGTCTACAACACATTTGCATGTTGTTGATTCAACAAAAGGTTGCGTCACAGCCTTAGGTGTTGGAAATTGTAATGAAACTAGAATCATCCCCTATATGAGACAATGGAGGGATGGCACAAGTTTAGAGGTAGTTGGCTTCTTTGACGATTCAACTGACAGAGCTTACAAAAGGGAAGTATAGACGTGAACAAATTTGTTTACCAAGTGTAAGACTAAAAGCCATCACAAGGGAGAATGCCCAACATTCATGTAGTATTTTGCGACTAGACTGCCAAATCAATTACCAAGAGGGGGGTATTGAAAGATATGTAATAATTGGGGCCATCATCCAACTGAGTGACCATTACAACATAAGTATTAGAGTAAACCAAGGAACTTGTTTTGAAATTTTTGCAAGTTAGTCAGACATGAAGAGAAGGATTTTCATGCATTCGATTTGATGAGGGAGTGCATTATATATATGTATAGGATCCAGGAGGAGAATGTTGTGATATAAGGGGGTGGTCCGCAATATAATCATCAAATAACATTTAATCTAGGAAATAGGAGAAATTTTGGTAGAGGTTGAGGCAGAGGAAATTTTGGTAGGGGAGTAAGAGGAACGATTATATGTTACAATTGTAATCAACTGGTACATTTAGCCCACGACTGTCGGAATTTGTTTATAACGTGCACATACTGTAGAGAACTGGACCATGTGATAGAATATTGTCCTCAACTAGTTGTGAAATGGGAGGCCAGAGGGAACCAGAACAAGAATCCAAATCAGAATGTGCAAAAAATATCTAATAAAAAATCCTAATGAAGGTCCTAGAATAACAATTGTTTCACACAGAGGAGCTAGAAGAGGAGATGATGTAACGAATGAATGAAAGCAGGTTGAGCAATGGGTAAGGAAGTTAGCAGGACCTATTCCAACATTTGATCCTTAACAAGAAAAGGATACATATTAGAGGGAAAGAAAAGAAGTACTTGGAAAAGATTGGGGAGCATCATTGTTACCTGTGCCTCGTGTCAGAGATCACACTATGACATAGAAACCAATTGGGAAGGTAAGCACGCTAACAAAATTCCTGAGACTTTGTGTATAGATAATGAAAGATGAAACTACACTGAATACACTACATGAAATGATTGATCACTGCACACAAGGAAGGGAAACTCCCATCGCACAAAGGGTGGTGAATCAGGTACTGCGTAGGAAGAGGACCAACGAAGAATTTAGATTCAATGCACAAATCGAGGAATATGATGTGGATAATGTTATCTTGGACTTGGGGTATGGTGTGAATATTTTACCTAAGTAGACTTGCAAGATGATGGGGAACCTAAGATAGTATGGTGTATTGTTCAGTTAAGGCTTATGAATCAACCAAAAATAGTATTGATTGATCGATTGAAAGGAGTACCTGTGAACATAGATGGGGTGTGCAGTGTGGAAGAATTAGAATTTATTGAGATTGTGGATGATAGTCAATCATATCCAACAATGATGGGAATTGAATGGGAACTTCATAACCAGAAAATCATTAATTTGAAGAAGAGGGAAATGATATTTGAAGTGAGAGATTATAAATTTACTGCACCATTAGACCCAACAGAAGGAAAGAGATACATAGAGCCAACAAGAGGAAATGACATTGAAAATTTGTATTACATGACTACATTGATGGATGATTATGTTAACCCTATTGCAGATGATGTGCTAAGTTGGAGAAGTATGAGTTCATGTGCATCAGATTCAAAGGAAGGTTTAGAACATTGGTAGTAGAGGATGCATGAAGGCTCAACTAGATGATGTGCACACATAACCCGATCCTTGCACTAGATTGGAACAAAATTATGTGATCCTCCTAGGTATGATGCGTTGAATGATATGAGTTTGTTTGTAAATGAATTTGAGTTGTAGGTAACCGAACAACAAATGTTTTTGTCACTAGATATTGTCCTAAAAGAGACTCCATCCAAATGGTGAGATGCACACAAAGAAAGAATGGAAGACTGGTCACCGTGCATAAGACTAATGCAAGTTAGGTTTGGTATTGAAGTTCAAAATATTGCATAGAAATATGCTAGAGAGAGTGATCCAATAGGTCATGTTGATCATTTGATCTAGGTGGATATTGGTGGCCACCCACCTATTTCAACTGGCTCCTCTTGACAGTTTTTAGTTCAACACATTTCTCTATAATGATGACATTTCTTTGTAATTGTGGGTTCTTCACTTCTGGGGATATCTTTAAGCCCTACAAAACATCTAGGTGGATATTGGTGGCCTCCCACCTATTCCAAGTAGCTTATTTTGGAATTTTTCATGTCAGTACATCTTTTTGTACTTCTAGGGTCGTTTTGGGGCCCTAAATTGTGTTATTTTTGGATCTCCACAATCAAAATGTAGTCTAGCTCAAATCTTGACATCACAGTGTGTAGTTCTCAAAAATACCTTTCCAATGGGCTATCACACGCCTAAAACGAAGGTCGTATGAAAAATTTATGACCCCGAGAAGTTGAGGTACCAACTTACCCATCGGGGCCCACATAACTTTTAATGTTTCATCACCTAGGTTAGATTTTTCAATGTCTAGGGATTTGGAATTCATGAATAATGTTAAAAATGCCTCTAGAGCCTCATTGTAATCATTCATCTCAGACTTATGAACATAGTAACCACGTCTCTTCTCAGAGATAACTACCACCATTCAAGCAAGTTGTTTTCAATTTTGCAGTTTTATAGTTTTAGCCTATTTTATATATTCAATAGAAATTATTGTTCATTGGATATTTGTTGTTGTTCTCCATATCTCTATGTTATTGTATTTAGTTTTTTATTCATTTCGTTCCACTCATAAATTTGAATTAGTGGTATCAAAGCGTTATGCTCTTCATTCGTTTTTCTTCGTGCATGTCCCCGATAAGACTTGGGTACAAAAATTTGGGACTTGAACCAGCCGATCCTTTGAAAGATTGGTCGCGCTAAGCCTAAAAAAAAATCATGGGGGATGGGAAGAAAGATGATGGAGCATGAGATCATTTTAAACTATTTCTCAAGGAATCCCTTGTGTGACAAAGGAACGAAATGATGGACAACTTTGCACAGATCCTTCGGTGGTTTCCCATAGGAGACACATCTTCACCAAGCAGACATGCAACCCCCCTCAAGATACGAGAAAATTTTTATATTCCATTATTTGAAGGACTGATAGATGCAAATTCTATAGATAAATGGTTGAATCTTCCTGAAGGGTATTTTTCGGTCCACAATTTTTTCGATAGGGAAAAGATTGCTTTTTCACTCCTCAAGGCCATCCCCCATGTTAAGGATTGGTGGGATACTTAATCTGAGCAAAGGCCCATAGAGGAATCTGCAATATTTACGGTCTCCCTCACATGGTATTTCTTCAAGGATGCCATTAAAGAAAAGTACTAGCCTATTGGAAGCTATGATGACCAGTACACAAGATGGACCATGTTGCATCAGGAAAAGGACCAAAGAGTACCAGATTTCACCAATATTTTCCATGCCCTACACACCAAATTGGGTATCAAAGACTCTGAACAAAATTTGATGCTCAAATACCATGACTGTATTCATAGATACATTCAAACATAAATGAATTTTCTGGACATCGCATCATTAGGTGTGGCTTATAGATATACTATTAAGAATGATAAGAAATTTAAGAAGAAGAGGCGAGAGTTTGGATCTGCAAACTCTTCATAGCTGAAGTAGGGCAAAGGAGGCCCCATCCGACACAACAAGGGACAAAGAAAATATGGCCACTCTCAGGACAGTTGGTCCAAGCTGCAACCCAATAAGGGTAATGAGAAGTCGAAGAAGGACACAGGAAAGTGGTGTGAATACCATAAAATCCCTTGGAACAACACCAAAGAATGTCACTCCAAGCAGTGATTGGTGGTTGAGATGAAATATTCTGAGTCAGAGGAAGATTCTAACTCTGAATCAAATCTAGAAGGAGGGAAATGGATTATCTATAATGAACCCAGTGACATTGTTCACTCACATATGTGGGTAAAGGGGGTTGCGCTTCATTTCATTTTCAATAGCATAAGTTAGAAGAACTTGATCTTAGTAGAGGTCATCAAGCAGTTGGACCTACCGATGACACCACACTTGCATCTCTACACCATCGGATGGCTTCACTAAGGAAAATATCTCCGCATCAGCCAACAATTTCCTCTGCCCTACGACATTAAGCCCTTCAAAGATGATGTGTTGTATGATATTTCTCCCCTTGAAGTTTGTGATGCTCTTTTAGACCAATCATATTTGTGGAAGCGACATGATGTGTATGAGTCTAGACCCCGCAGTGTTATTATTACTTTGGGTAGACAATTGTACAGGATACCAAAGGTAGTGCTGCTTACCACTATTTCTTTAATCTCTACTAAGCAATGCAGTAAGGTCATTTCACAGACCGGGAAGTCCTTATTCTTTGTGATCCATGCTCACGGTAAGCAGAAGGTTTTCACCACATCCATGGCCTCTACACAAAGCCTCTATTTGCAGTAAAATCAAGTGGACAAGATCATGGAAGAGTACCGAGCCATCTTCTCCTCACCCACCCGGGTACTGACGCACTACCAAGTCAATCATCCAGTTTATCTAACCCCCAGTGCACCTCTATCTAATGGACCATTCTATCGTCACTTACTGATGGAAAATTATGAAATCAAGCATTAGATCCCAGAGTTGCTTCAAAAGGGGCACATCAGACCCAACTCCCCTTGTGGAAGCCTGATTGTACTGGTGCAAAAGAAAGACGGGACCTGGTGGCTCTACATTGATTACAGAGAATTAAACAAAATCATAGTCAGGAACTGATACCCAATTCCTCTAATTGATTACCTTCTTGACCAACTCAAAGAGGAGAATTTCTTCAACAATATTGACCTAAAGTCCAGATACCACCAGGTTCCCATCAAACCAACTAGTTTACGGAAGAAAACTTTCAAATCTAAAGAATTTCTCTTGAAATGATTGTTCATGCCATTTGGCTTAACAAATGCACTAGAAACTTTCATGAGGTTGATGGATGATGTATTGAGACCCTTCACCAACTCTTTTGTGGTGGTATATATGGATGACATCCTCATCTTTAGCAGATATTGGGAGGAGCACATGGAGCATATTCAACAGGTTTTGAACACTCTACGGAAACACAAGCTATATGTAAACTTGTAAAAATGATCCTTTGGCATGAACAGGGTCCAATACTTGGGCTACATTGTTGATGAGTGTGGGGTACATGTGGATCCAGCTAAGATCCAAGTCATCTGTGATTGGCCAACTCTGACCATACTAACCGAGCTTTAGAGCTTCTTGGGACTTGCCAACTTCTACCGATGGTTCATGTTGGGATTCTCCCATATTTCATGGGCCCTCAGGCAAGTGATCAAGGGTGGTGGAAAGGTAAATTTCACATGGGGGAAGCCACAACAACAAGAATTTGATGATCTAAAGCACTACTTGTGCTCAACTCCAGTACTCTCCTTACCTGATCTACAACAGTTGTTCGATATTGAGTCCGATGCATACAACTAAGTCATAGGCACAATCCTCACTCAACACAATCATCCAGTAGCATACCATAGTGAGACACTCTCAGATATTGTCCGAAAATACCCCAGCTATGACAAGGAAATGTATTCCATTGTGAAATCATGTCGTTAATGAAAACATTACATTTTGGGGAAGGAGACTATCATCCACACTGATCACAAGCCTTTGCAGTTCATATAGACACAGGGGAAGTTGTAGAATGACCACCATCAAAAGTGGTCCACATACATGAATCATTTCCATATCAACATCAAATATAAGACATGGAGCACAAATCATGTCACTGACTACCTCCTTTGACCCCCCATTGCTGCACTCACCATCGTGATCCATTCCTGTGGGCACGAGGCATCTTGGTAGCCCCAATTTTATCAGCAAGATCCTGACTTTTCCACCACCTATGATCTCTTGGGTATAGACGTGAATGTCATCAATTTTGACATTTAGGATGGAATGTTATGCCATCTGGGCCACCTCTGTGTTCCTACAAGAGAGTGTGTAAAGATTATTTTGGAGGCTCACTACAGTCTAGTGGAAGGACATTTTGGTGTGGAGGAAATTGTCGCCATCTCCAGAAACATTTTTATTAGCTAAAACGTCGATAGGACGTCAACAAGTATATCAGATCTTGTACTGCTTATGACATTGCCAATCCAACAATCAAGAATTAAGGCTTATACACCCCTCTTCCTACTCCCAACAGGCCTTGGGAATCCATCTCAATGGATTACATGTCTAGCCTTCCATCCACCAATAAAGGCAATGATTGTGTATTTTTGTTGGTTGATCGGTTTTTGAAGATGGCCATTCTCACAGTATGTAAGAAAATCATCACAACGATAACTACTGCCAAGATCTTCTTCGAATGAGTGTGGGTCCATTTTGGGATACCTCAGACCATCATCTTTGATCTAGATAATAGGTTCATCAACACATTTTGGTCGAGTCTCTGGTCATTGTTGGACACTAAGCTCATTAAATCCACTTCCTTCCACCCTCAAACCGATGGAAAAATCGAGTTCATCAATCGAATGATTATGAATATCATGCACATGTATAACTCTAAGAATCCACGTACATGGGATGAGAGTCTTCCCTATGTTCAACAAAACTACAACAGGGCTCTCCATAGCTCCACTGACCATAGCCCATTTCAGGTGGGGTTGGGATTCCAACCCTTGGGTCCCATTGATGTTGCACTACCTCTTGCAAAAATACAAACATAATATTCCCATGTTTAGTCTGAGTCTAACAAAGCCAATAGATTCATTGAGAGGATTCAACACATCTGCCAACAGGTGCATGATATTTTGCAGAAATATAATGCTAAGTATAAGAAACACCATGATCAACACTAGGTACCACATAGGTTCAAGTGAGAGACAAGGTTTGGTTACATTTTTAAGTTTTAAACCTATTAACTAAAGCAATGCATACATATTCTTAAGAAAAACAAAAATTAATCAATGGCTCATACACATAGTACACAGAGGTTTACGTTGGAAACCCTTAACTAGGAGAAAACCAACCTTCCTTGGTGCCACATGTTTCAACTCTTAATTGTATTAATTTCACCATTCACCATACAATATATACAATATTTTAGGTATTCTGTATCTACCAAAACCGTAATCCCTTAATCCAGGATTAATATAGAAAACCGCTAAAAATAACAAAATCTGCTAAAATAGAAAAAAACACCCAATTGTTTTTTGGGATTGTCAGATGCAGTTGTTGAATATGACGCACCCACACACACACATGCAAAGAATATAACACATAACCAAAATTCTCCCACTTGTTGTTTTCTTTGCATACAGGGGTTCACAGGATTACATAGTCAACAATCCAGGGAAACAATGCCCATTGTTACTCTACACCAGGAGAACTTCTCTGTGCTGACAAACTTTGTCAATGAATCTGCAACATTCTTCAAAGTGTCAACCGTTTCTAGCAACACCTTTTTTTCTTCAACCATGTCTCTCACAAAGTGATATTGAACATCAATATGCTTTGTCTTTGAATGATAAGCAAGGTTGTTTTCCAGAAAGATTGCACTTTGATTGTCACACTCTAATCTCACTGCCTTTTGTACCAACCCAATACCTGAACACAATATATGTAACCATACTACTTCCTTGCTTGCATGAGTGGCTTCCATGTATTCAACTTCTGTAGTTGAAAGTGATACTACAAACTGTCTTTTTCTCATCCAACTGATTGCTCCTCCAAACAGGTTAAACACATACCCACATGTGGATCTTCTGTGATCTAGATCTCTAGCCCAATTTGCATCAACAAACACATGTATGTCCACCACTCTGTCTAGTCCTAGTCTTCCTTGATAGCACAATCCATAATTGGTAGTGCCACGCAAATACCTGAAGACCCTGTTTACTTATGTCCAATTCTCCTTCCCTGGTTTCGACATACACCTGCTCAAAACTCCCACTGCATGTGCAATGTCTGGTCTAGTACAGACCATTGCATACATCAAAATGCCAACTGCACTAGCATACAGAACATGGGACATGTCCTCTTCTTCTTCTTGTGTCTTGGGACACTGATCTGTAGATAACTTTACACCTATAGGAATAGGAGCCTTGACTAGTTTACTTCCATTCATATTAAACCTCTGCAATATCGTCTCAACATATTTTCTCTGATTCAACAAGAGTTTCTTGTTTTCACAATCTCTTTTAATCTCCATTCCTAGAATGAAGTTAGCAGCACCAAGATA
>JASDQU010502552.1:22406-50515 GCA_032191745.1 Picea mariana
AAAGGATTTGGACAAGCCTCTGTCAAGTTGAAATCAGGTAACAATGTTCACTTAAGCAATGTTTTATATGTACCTGGTTTAGAAAATAATCTTGTATCGATATCTTTCCTAGAAGACAAAAGAAACATAATAGCCTTCGTGAATGGAAAGGTGTTATCATGGCAGAAAGACTCCAACATAGAGAATGCTAGGGTTATTGGAAGTCATGAGGGAAATTTGTATAGACTACTAGAACAAAATGAAGAAGCTCTCCTACATGAAAAAGTCAACCCTAATGAACTTTGGAATATAAGGTATGCTCATATTAATTATCAAGCATTACCCTTTCTTAAAAGAATGGTTGAAGGAATACCAGAACTGAAATCTACACATGAAGGAATTTTCAAAGGATGTGCCCTTGGGAAGAATATCAAGAAACCATTCCCAAGCAACAACAACATATCTAAGGAGATCCTAGATCTAATACACTCAGATGTTTGCGGTCTGATACCAGTCAGATCTCTAGGAGGATATCTTTACTACATAATCTTCATAGACTATTACTCAAGAAGGACTTGGCTATATCTACTGAAGACAAAAGACAAAGTATTCAACAAGTTACAAGAATTCAAAGTAGAGATAGAAAACCTCACGAACAAGACGATCAAGACATTAAGAACAGATAATGGAGAAGAATACACCTCGAAGGAATTTGTTGCATTCTGCAAATCGGCAGGGATTAGGAGGTAACTGACTGTTCCTCATAATCCTCAACAAAATGGTGTAGCAGAAAGAAAGAACAGATCTATTGAAGAAACCGTAAAAGCCTTACTAAATGATCAAGGTCTATCCATGTTCTTATGGGGAGAAGCAACAATGACAACAATATATGTGCATAACAGAAGTCCTCATCGTATATTGAAGGACATGACACCAGAATAAGCCTTCTCAGGTAAGAAACCTAATGTGGAAAACCTAATAATATTTGGATGTCCCGTTTACTCTCACATTCCCAAGGACAAAAGGAATAAACTAGAACCCTCAAGAAAGAAGGGGATATTTGTAGGATACAATGATTCATCCAAGGCCTATAGAATATATATTCTAGAACAACACAAGATCGAAGTCAGTAGAGATGTAACATTCAATGAAAGGATGGAATTCAAGAAATACATAGAAGAAACTATTGAACAACCTAATGAAGAAAGCACAGAAAACGAAAATGATGAAAAGGAACAACCTGATCATCCTATGGAACCATGTGAAAACATTGATTTAGATATCGTACCTAAAACCAAGAAATGACCAGCTTGGCTTGAAGCCACATTACAAGATGTAGAAAGACTCAAGGTTCCAGAAGGAACATTCAGAAAGAGTAAAAGACCTAAACGATTCTCAAGCTATGCCGCATACATGACGAAGCTTCTAGATGAAGAACCTACCACATTTGAAGAAGCCGTGCAAAAGGGACAATGGAAAGAAGCTATGAAGGAAGAACATCAATCCATTATGAAAAAAGTGGTATGGGAAATCGTACCTAGACCTAAAGAAAAATTAGTGGTAACTTCAAAATGGGTATATAAGATCAAACATGCAGCAGATGAAAGCGTGGATAAATACAAGGCAAGATTCGTAGCTAGAGAGTTCTCCTAGAAGGAGGGAGAAGATTATGACGAAAATTTTGCTCCGGTGGCTAGATATAATTCCATCAGAGCTATCATATCTCTTGCCACTTCTATGGGATGGAACCTACATCAGATGGATGCAAAGACAACTTTCCTCAATGGAGCTATTGAAGAAGAAGTATATATTGAACAACCTCAAGGGTTTGAGGTACATTCCAGAGACACTCACATTTGCAGATTAAAGAAATGTCTATATGGACTCAAGCAAGCTCCAAGGGATTGGTATGCCAGAATGGATAGTTATCTAATGAGACTTGGTTTCTCCAAGAGTCATGCAGATCCAAACCTTTACTACAAAGTTGTGGACAATGCACCTGTAATTCTACTACTATATGTTAACGATTTATTCATAACAGCTGAAGAATCTCTCATCATCCAGTGCAAAAAGGAATTAGCTTCTGAATTTGATATGAAAGATCTAGGTCTCATGCATTATTACTTGGGACTGGAAGTATGGCAGAAGCATGGTGAAGTATTCCTTGGACAAGGAAAGTACGCAATAAATATCCTTCAGAAGTTTGGAATGATGGATTGTAAGTCCATGGACACACCTATGAATACGGATATAAGAAAAGTGAAGGATCCAGATTCTGATCCAGTAGATCCATCTCTATTTCAACAACTAATTGGGTCATTGATGTATTTGGTAAATACTTGACCAAACATTTTCTTTGCCATAAATACACTAAGCCAGTTCCAGGTGGAACCAAGACATGAGCATTGGATAGCTGCAAAGCATGTCCTAAGATATATCCATGGGACAATAAACTATGGCTTGAGATATACCACATCTAATGATATATAGCTTCATGGATTCACAAACTCAGATTGGGCAGAAAGTGCATAAGACAGAAAGAGCACTTCAGGTATGTGTTTCAGCTTGGGATCTGCTATGATATCTTGGAGCAACAGGAAACAAAAGTCTATCGAACTCGGCACAATAGAAGCAGAGTATATCGCAACATGTGAAGCATGCACAAAAGCGATATGGCTAAGGAAGTTAATCTCCGATTTATTTGATCAGATTCCAGAATCGACCATAATACATTGTGATAATCAGATTTGTATAAGATTATCATAACATCCCGTGTTTCATGAAAGGTCGAAACACATTGAGATCAAATACTACTTTATTAGAGATAAAATCCAGGAAGGAGAGGTAAAGCTCGAATATATCCCCACAGATGAGCATACAATAGACATCCTGACAAAGCCTCTATCCAGAATAAAGTTTGCATATTTTCGAGAAAATATGGGGATCGTGGAAATAACTCCCTTAGATGAAAGGGAATGACTCTCCAGGTTGGGAGGGAGCACTGAAAATATTATTGAAGACATTTATTTTCGAGATTGAAAAATAGTCCAACTTGGGCAGATTCTTTCCTGTTCGAAAAGTGGATTGAGATTTCTGACGGACAATGATTTCCCATTGTGGTTAACATGGGAAATGGTCCAGAATGCTGATGTATCATAGACAATGACTTCCCATTGTGGTTTACATGGGAAGTGGTCTAGGGAAGTCTCTCTTCTTGAGGGTTACTCAAGAAGACCGGACCGCCTCACCGGACATCGATTTCTCATTGTGGTTAACATGAGGAATGGTCCATTTTGGAGGTTGATACAAGACAATATTTTCTTCTTATGGTTAACAGAGGAAATGGTATGGACAATCATTCCTTAGGGTGTATTCATTCTCTCCAGGTTTCACTTTTTTTAGTGTCGGAGGAATGGCCCAGGGTGGGGAATGGTCTAGGCTCAACAATCAGGGACAGACATTCCTTAGGGAAAATTCATTCTCTCTAGGTTACACTTTGTTTAGTGTCGGAGGAATGGCCCAAGGTGAGGAATGTTCCAAGCTCATAAATCAGAACAATCATTCTTCCTTGTTTGAGAAGAATAAGCCATATGGCTTATTGTTGATGTTATACTATGAGGGAAGATATTCTTTCAAGATCTCACAGATGTGAGTGAAAGATTGGCCCAGATGATTCAATACAGATTGATATCAGATGAATGTTATGGAGACTGTCTGTCTTCAGACAATAGAGATATGCTACTGTGGTGGATATGTTCCACTGTTTGAGTAGTTGGGTACTACCATGGATAAACATAGTTGTGTTCTATCAATTGATATTGTACCAGTTGTCATGGAGATTATCCAATTGGATAATAATGACAGTGCTCGTGATGCTACCAGTTGAATGGTATGTTTGTGCTCAAGACCATACCTCCCTAGCTAGGAGGGAGTGTTGATATTATGGTAGCTTCGGGAGGTATGAACCTCTATTGTGACCTTTGACAAGATTATAATGTTTCGGAAGGAAGCAAAGAAATGAAGGAAACCCTAGACAAGACGTCGACTGAAGAAATATAATTAATGTGAATTAATTAGTATCCAGAGAGATAAGTTAGCCTAGGCAAGCCTGCCAAAATACTATAAATACAGGGTGCTAGTCTCTCATTTGACAAACTTCTCAGAAACACAAAAAGCTAGTTTCTGCGCACTGTAGTCTAGCAGTCTTGTGCACAAGTCCCGGGGAAGGAGTTGCGCTAGTTTTGGGTGAGACTATCTGACCAGCTTGGTTACTTCTTGCTTGGTGCATTAGCCTTGCTTGGCTATTGTTTTGCTACTAGGATTCTTTTCTCTGTCAAGGTCAAGGTGCTTAGAGGTTGGCTTCGGCCTATGGTTGGGTGACAAGGGTATCGTCAATGGTAAAACAAGCAAATTCTTTCATATTCTAATAGTGGGTTGGTTCATTTTATAAGGATTAGAATTAAAGAAGGAAAATCTTGGTCGAGGAGACAATGGGCTTGACTATTCTAGAATCTGATGAGGTGCGTCTACTACTACATCTACACAAAATTTATAAATATTGGGAGTAATCATCTTCAATCGATATTCAAAGACACACCATTATTATAATGATTGTTCTATTGCTATATTGATACACTTCATTTCTACTAGAAAGGTCCCCTTTTCTTGCTTAGAGACATCCTGTATTTAGAATTGAATTAGGTTAAAATATTCCTACATATGCCAGACTTGTCGATGAATGTCTCACATACAAGAAACCACCTTGGTGGTTTCCATTTGTGCCAATTTCATGTTGGATAGTTGGTTGTCATTGATTTCAACCCTTGGAGAAGTCTGGAATCCCTACATATGTGGTTGAGATTGATGGTGAGTTAGGTTTTATTGATGGAGTGGTTGATGTCAGCAGATGTGATGGGTGCATTTGATGATTTCTAAATGAATCCATGGATATGTGGTTATGGTACCTGAACTTGATGGAGGAATATGGACATGAAGGATAGTGCAAATGCAGGTAAGACATGCATAATTGGATAATCCTTGTTGTTTCATTTAGGGTGATAGGTGGTACGCCACGTGGTTTGTCACAGTTAGGGAGATATGACCTTGTGAAGTTAGAAACCTTGAAGAATGGTCAAGAAGCACCTAAGCAATTATAAGTCAATTGTTGAAAGGGTAAAGTGGTTGTGACAAGAAAGTACTAGAAGCCCTAAGATTAAGGAAAGAGGTTACTACAAAAAAGTATATAAACACCTCAAGGCATATCTCATAGACACACACACACACACTTATATTAAATATATGTCTTAGGGAATGTTATGGTATATTATTTGTGTTTATTGGTTAATTTGACGACAAGTTTTAGGTAGTAGAGAAAGTGTGAGAAAAGAGCGAAAGAGTGATAGGGTTTTTCTATAACCCTAATTTGGCAGGCCCTCATGTTTCTGCTTGAGAGTGTCATGGGAGGCACCCCCGCGGGTTTCCTAAGTGATGTCATGCGAGGCCCCACATGACATGGAGTCTTAGTCCCATGAGGCTAAGGAAAATATGGGGGAAATCTTGGTACCAAGCCATTGAAGGCTATGGAAGAGTTACAGGTCAGTGTTATAGTACAACAGGTCAACTATAAGTTAGATGTATGCTTATGTGATTGTCTCTTATGCTTGGTGATGGTATGGTACATGATTGAGAGGCATGTATTATTGATGCATGGTACATCTTGGTGATATTGGTATCGTACATTGATTAGTAGTACATCTTGGTTGTATTGGTATCTTGGTATATGGTTTGGTTACATGGTGATGTTACTATATGATTGAGGCTTATTCTTGGTATACTCTTGGAGCATTGGCACATGGTGTATGGTTTTCATTGATATTGATACATTGTTAAGGATTACACTTGGCATATGACAACACATGTATGAGATACATATCTTGGTGATGTTGGTACTTGGTTGAGGTACAACATTGATAATACTTACTTGATATATCCTATGGTACATGGTGTATGTCATGATTGAATGATATAGTATATGATTGAGATGTACATGGTTGATACATGGTATGGTACATGACTGATACTTGGTACTTGGTATGATGTACATGGTTGAGGCATATGGTATAGGTTATGGTGCAATGTTGATGAACATCTTGGTACAGGTTATGGTGCATGGTTGATAAACGGTTTGGTACATGTGTTGGTGCATGGTTAATGCACGGTTTGGTACAGGTGTTGGTGCATGGTTTATGCATGGTTTAGTACATGTGTTGTTGCATGGTTGATGCACTTGTTGTGGTATAGGTTATGGTAAACGATTGATGCTTGGCATGGTACAAGTTGATGGTTTGGTACATTCTTGGTCGAGGCATGTGTTGGTGATGTTGGACATCTAGTTGAGAGGTTTCCTTGGTATATGATCCATGTGAGAGGATCTGGTTAAGTATTAGTGATAGTGATAGGTTGGACAAGTTGGTCAATGATAGGTTGGATACATTGACATGTTATAGGTTGATGTGATAGTGACAGTGGAAGTGACAATGGCAATGATTGTGGCAATGATAGTTGGTCTACACTTATATTTTAGGGTGATAGGACGAGGCAAGGAAAGGGGGTTGTAGCTTTCTTTCGGTTGGTTCTAGAGAACAAATGGAGTTGGAGATTCCTTCATGTTGGAGCCTGAGAATCAGGGGGTTGTAGCCTCCTTCTATTTGAAGCCATAGAATTCAAGGAATTGTAGCTTCCTTCAGGTTGGTGCCTCCTTCCAGTTGGTGCTGGAGAATTGGGAAGTTGGTGCTTCCAATGAATGTATTCTCTTGATATATATAAGAAAGCATTCTATGGTTTTATCCCGTTTGGGTTTCCACGTAAATTTTGGTGTACTATGTACTTGATGTGCTTTTGTTTATGTGATGCTACTTATGTTTATATGATTATGATATACTGATGATATATCAATTATACACTATTTATAAAATTTACATATATATATTGTGGTTAAAAGTGGTAAAAGTGATCATACTAATTCACCCCCACCCTCTCAGTATTCCAACAATTGG
Source organism: Picea mariana (assembly GCA_032191745.1). NCBI lineage: Eukaryota > Viridiplantae > Streptophyta > Pinopsida > Pinales > Pinaceae > Picea > Picea mariana. The sequence goes on from JASDQU010502552.1 coordinate 29,441, forward strand.
TATCAGAGAAGGTCCTTCAAGAAAACAATTTAACCATTGGAAGGAGGATCATGGAGAGAAACAAATTGTATAGAAATTGAATCCCACAGTTCGATGGTCAGAATGGTCTGAAGTATGAGATGTGGAGTAACAAAATGAATTTTTTTATAGGCACAAGGATATGATGTTTGGTACTCAGTTGTTACATAATACACCGCTACAAAGAAGCCAAAGACTACAACTAAGAAGGAATTTAAAAGAAATAACAAAATAGAAATGGATTTCATCTGGGTAGGATTACCTGATCTGGGAAGAGAAAATGTTTGAAAATTTTCATTAGTTAAAGAACTTTGGGATAAGTTACACAATCTATGTTCCAAGGAATCTTACATCACATATTTCGATCCTATTAAAGAAAGTGCATGTACAAAACAAGAAGAAACATGCTCATCATGCCAGATGGATTTAGAAGAAGAATATTGTGAAGAAGGTGTAGTAGACCTTGAAGCAAAATTAATTAGTTCTTTATATGAATTGACAAAATAAAAGAAGAAGAACCAATCACTTAATGAACAATTAGTCAAGAAGAATTCTCAAGAAAGTTCCGAAGAATCCCAACAGGTCATCGTGAAACTAAAAGCTCAACTAGAAAAAGCCAAAAATATTGAAGAAACATACAAGAGTCAGATGGAAGAGAAGCAGTGTTTGGAAACTAGAATAGAAACACTAAGAAAGGAAGCAATGGAAGAGAAGCAATGCTTGGAAACTGAAAGAAAGGAAGCAGAAAAGAGAGAAAAGATTTTGACAAATCATCTTAAGGAAAGAACCGAGGACCTAAATCAACTTGAAGCCGAATTTGGTCAAGAAGAAAGAAGACTTGAAAAGGAAATCATCTCCTTGAAGATCCAACTTGAAGAAACAAAGTTAACAAAAGAAGTCATGAAGAGTCTGATGATGAAGATAGAAGAAGAGGTTGAGAATCTTGAAGAAAAAGTTGTCACATTGAGAGCCAAAATATTCAAGCTCAGAAAGAACGTTGAAGAGACAAAAACATCCACATCATCTGTAGAAAATGTTGAAGAGAAGCACTCCAAGTTGCCAGAAAAGAAGAATGAGGAAAATAATAAGAGTTATGTAGAAGTACTCAAAGGAAGGAATCATGGTCAACCAGAATCAAAGAAAAATAATAAAGATACATCTTCAAGAAGACCCTCCACATTCAAGCCACAAATAAGGTTCAATTGTGATCAGATCAGCCAAGGAAGGAATTCATAAAATTATTTTATGGTCATTGTTTTTATTGTACTAACTTTGGACATAAAGTTGTAGATTGTAGGGATTATGGAAGAAATGTTCAAGCAAGAAATGATTATGTGTCCCCACATAACATTGAATATTACAAATGCCACAATTATGGTCACATAGCTCTTGATTGCAGAAGCATGATGGATACTTCTATGAAAAATAACATTGTTATCAAATATAAGAAGGTTTGGAAAATAAAACAAGAACATGTAAAGGAAGATTAGATAAATGAAGGATGCCCAAAAGTCATACTCTCTAGATTTGAAATAGTATGAGATGAAGACAAATCTACAGGGAAAAAGGAAGATGTCAGATACATGAAGGTTTGGAGAATAAATGAAAAACAAGAAGAACAGGTGAATAAGGAACATGTCATAGAGATCGTAGGATTTGCAGTAGTGTGAGAAAGAAAATAAGAGTAGGAGAAGAAAAAATAGGGACAAGAGATTTTACTTTCAGGAATCCACAATCCACAATCAGAAGGAAATAAGTTAGAGTTAAGAGAGATGAAGAGTCTACATACAAAGAGGAATATTACTCCACATCAGAGCAAGTATTTTTCTGAGCCACCCGGCTTAGAGATTCCCAGTGAATATGAATATTAAAAAGGGGGAGTCAGTGCAGTAGCTCTTACATATCAAAGAACCATCCTTCGAGTAGGTTGAAGTATTTGCAAAGAAAAATTCATAGTAGTCAGATAGAAGAAGTACAGAGTGAGAGATTGATCATTTGAGAAGTAGTGTTCCCACACAAGTATTAGTTGGCAGTTATAGAAGCAGAAGTTTATGATTGTATTCCATGTATATATTCCGGCAAGGATATCTTCAGTACAGGTTGTTCGAGACATGCATAGTTTGATTTACAGATAGAGAAGACTAGTGGACACATTTGATTCAGTTTGAAGAAACAAAAATATGTGATGATCAATTACAACCATGAATCCTTCATGATATTACAGTAATACATGGGTCATCTTTGAGGATAGTTGAGTAGCAAAGTTATGGAAAATTTTCAACATATGGAAAGAGATGGATTTTTAGAAGGTACATAAAACATGAGTCAAAGGAGATGCATAACAGTTATGAACAATTTGCGACATATGGACAAAGACGGATACTTAGTAGGTACATATAACATGGGTAAAAGAGGATGCATAGCAACATATTTACAATTGGAATCAATGGAATTAGTGGATAAGTGGAATCAATTGGTAACAAGAAGACAACTAGTGAAAGGCACAACAGAACATGGAAAGAGAAACCTTTAGCAGAAGCTATATCATTACAAGGACATTGTTGAACAATATGGTCAAGTGAACATGACAAGTGAATGAGGAAATTGATTTTTGAATGCTTTTTATATGTCAGAGAATTATAAGAGGAAGCACCAATGGAAAATTAAAAACATTGGAAGAGAGGAAAGGAAACTTATACAAGAATCCTTACATTGATCAACACAACATCCTATAGAGAAGTAAAAGGAATAGAAATCGTCAGAAAACAAGATCAGGAAAGAAAGATTAACAACATCCAGAAAGGGGGAATTATCCTTTTTCCCATGATTTCAAACGAAGAGAAAGAGAAAGATCATAAGAGTAAAACTCAATCACATGAAGTCAAAGAAGGATAATTTAGAGAAGGTATACTTTCAGGGGAAGTCACAACAGAATAGAAACATGAGGAGAGAAACATGTGAAGAGAAAGAACCAAGGCATGGAAAAAGTGAGAAAGAACATAAGAATGAAGACAGGGGGATCATCCCCAAGGATAGAGATCCTTTTCCATTGATGTCAATGGGGGAGAGTGAGAAACATTGATGAGGAGCAATGGTCACAGGGGGAGCATGAGTGTTTCCATCAATGCAAAAGGGGGAGATTGTTGGACAGTTGGTTTGGACAATTGTTTGTCATTGATGTCAACCTTTGGAGAATTCCAAAAGCCCTAAAGATGTGGTTGAGATTGATGGTGAGTTAGTTTTCATTGATGGAGTTGTTGATGTCATCATATGTGATGGGTGCATTTGATGAAGTCTACATGAAGCCCCAAATATGTGGTTATGGTACCCGATGTTGATTGAGGAATATGGACATGAAGGACAATGAAAATGCAGGTAAGACACTCATATATGGATATTCCTTGTCATTCTGTTTCCTATGATATGTGGTACGCCACGTGGTTCATCATGGTTAGGAAGTTATGGCCTTGTGAATTTAGAATACCCGAATAATGGTCAAGAAGCTCCTAAGAAGTTACAAGTCAATTATTGAAAGTGTAAAGTGGTTGTGACAAGAAAGTACTAGAAGCCCTAAGATCAAGGAAAGAGGTTACTATGAAAAAGTATATAAACACCTAAAGGAGTATCTCATAGACACACACACTTATATTAAATATCTATCTTGGGAATGTTATGCTCTAGTATTTTGGTTTATTGGTGAATCTGATAGCAAGCCTAAGGCAGCGAAGAAAGTGCGAGAAAAAAATGAAAGTTTCGAAGCTGAAGAGTGCTAGGGTTTTTTGTAACCCTAATTTAGCAGGAACTCGTGGGTCAGATTGAGGGTGTCACATGAGGCACCCCCATGGGCTGCCTAAGTTACATCATGCAAGGCCCCACGTGACAAGGAGTCTTAGTTCCACGAGGCTAAGAAAAATTTGGGGGAAATATTGGTACCAGGATGTTGAAGGCCATGGAAGAGTTATGGGTTAGTGTTACAATACATCATGTTAGCTACATGACACATGTATGCTTATGTGATTGTCTCTTATGATTGGTGATGGTATGGTACATGCTTGAGAGGCATGTCTTGTTGATGCATGGTACATCTTGGTGATATTGGTATGGTACATTGATTAGTAGTACATCTTGGTTGTATTGGTATGTTGGTATCTGGTTTAGTTACATGGTGATGTTTCTATATGCTTGAGGATAATTCTTGGTATACTCTTGGAGCATTGGCACATGGTGTATGGTTGTCATTGATATTGATACATTGTTAAGGATTACACTTGGCATAAGACAACACATGTATGAGATACATCTCTTGGTGATGTTGGTACTTGGTTGAGGTACACCATTGATAGTACTTGCTTGATATATCCTATGGTACATGGTGCATGGCATGATTGAGTGATATGGTATATGATTGAGATGTACATGGTTGATACATGGTTTGGTACAAGATTGATACTTGGTACTTGGTATGATGTACATGGTTGATGGTTGAGTCATATGGTACATGTTATGGTGCATGGTTGATGCATGGTTTGATACAGGTTACGATGCATGTTTGATGCATAGTTTTGTACAGGTGTTGGTGCATTTTTGATGCATGATTTGGTACAGGTGTTGGTGCATGGTTGATGCACAGTTTGGTATAGGTGTTGGGGCATGGTTGTTGCACTTGTTGTGGTATAGGTTGTGGTACATGGTTGATTCTTGGCATGGTATAGGTTGATGGTTTTGTACATGCTTGGTCGAGGCATGTGTTGGTGATGTTGGACATCTAGTTGAGAGGTGTCCTTGGTATATGATCCATATGAGAGGATCTGGTTGAGTATCGATGACAGTGACATGTTGTACATGTTGTTCAGTGACAGGTTAGATAAAGTGACAGGTTGACAATGACATGTTGACAGTGTCAGGTTATAGGTTGATGTGACAATGATAGTGACAATGGCAATGACAATGGTAGTGATTGTGGTAGTGACAATTGGTCTACACTTATATTTCAGAGAAAAAGGATAGAGAAAGGAAAGGAGGTTGTATCCACCTTATGATTGGTGCTAGAGAATACAGGGGGTTGGATCTTCCTTCAGTTTGGAGCCTGACAATCAAGGGGTTTTTGGCTCCTTCTTGCCGGAGCCAGAGAATTCAAGGAGTTGTAGCTTCCTTCAGGCTGGTGCTTGTAAATCAGGGGGTTGGTGTTTCCTTCCAGTTGGTGATGGAGAATTGGGAAGTTGGTGCTTCCAATGAATGTATTCTCTTGATATATATAAGAAAGCATTCTATGGTTTTCTCCCGTTTAGGTTTCCATGTAAATTATGGTGTATTGTGTACTTGATATGATGTTGTTGATGTGTTGTTGCTTATGTTTATATGCTCATGATATAATGATGATATATTGATGAAATACTATTGATAAAGTTGATATATATATATATATAGTATGGTTAAAAGTGGTAAAAGTGCTCTTACTGATTCAACCCTTGGAGAATTCCAAAAGCCCTAGAGACGTGGTTGAGACTGATGGTGAGTTAGTTTTCATTGATCGAGTTGTTGATGTCAGCAGATGTGATGGGTGCATTTGATGAAGTCTAGATGAATCCACAAATATGTGGTTATGGTACTCGATGTTGATTGAGGAATATGGACATGAAGGGAAATGAAAATGCAGGTAAGACACTCATATATGGATATTCCTTGTCGTTCTGTTTCCTATGATATGTGGTATGCCACGTGGTTCCTCACGGTTAGGAAGTTATGGCCTTGTGAATTTAGAATCCCCGAAGAATGGTCCAGAAGCCGCTAAGAAGTTACAAGTCAATTATTGAAAGGGTAAAGTGGTTGTGACAAGAAAGTACTAGAAGCCCTAAGATCAAGGAAAGAGGTTACTATGAAAAAGTATATAAATACCTAAAGGAGTATCTCATAGACACACACAATTATATTAAATATTTATCTTGGGAATGTTATGCTCTAGTATTTTGGTTTATTGGTGAATATGATAGCAAGTCTGAGGCAACGAAGAAAGTGCGAGAAAAAAATGAAAGTTTCGAAGCTACAGAGTGCTAGGGTTTTTTTGTAACCCTAATTTGGCAGGAACTTGCGGGTCATCTTGAGGGTGTCACGTGAGGCACCCCCGTGGGTTGCCTAAGTGACATCACGCAAGGCCCTACGTGACAAGGAGTCTTAGTTCCACGAGGCTAAGGAAAATTTGGGGGAAATATTGGTACCAAGATGTTGAAGGCTATGGAAGAGTTACGGGTCAGTGTTACAATACATCATGTCAGCTATAGGATACATGTATGCTTATGTGATTGTATCCTATGATTGGTGATGGTATTGTACATGCTTGAGAGGCATGTCTCATTGATGCATGGTACATATTGGTGATATTGGTATGGTACATTGATTAGTAGTACATATTGGTTGTATTCGTATGTTGGTATCTGGTTTGGTTACTGTTGTTCCTAAGTTTATACTTTAAGGCTCTAAAGTATACCGTCAAGGCATCCAAAAATATAAACATAATTAAGGGGTAAGAATCAATTGTGAAAGGTAAATCAGAGTTGGTTTCTCAACTGTCTCTGTCTAGCTTCCCATTGTTCTTGGATGCTGATATCTCTCTTGATAACTTCCCATGAGCGTTCTAATTCAACCAGGGTGGTTGCTATTTGCAGGATAGTATTAAATAAGTTCAAAGCAATGCTAGTTTGAACTTAAAGGCTAGGTTCTATGTTAGGCTGTCTATTATTTGGGACAGTCATGGTGAGTGAAATTTTATTGAATTATAAAATGTTTAAAGATTTTTTTCTTCAGTTTTGAGGGATAAAATAGAGAAGGAATTTTGGAACTCAAAATAATAACACAATAACAATAGAGGCCGTTTCCTGTACTTGAAACAATTTGAGAATAGTAAAATAATAGCAAAAGTAACGCTGTCGAAAATATGAGGCTTTAATCATGAAAGAATCTCATATCATAACAGAAGAAGGAGAGAAAAACGAAATTTCTAATGTAGTATACAATATAACCATCCAAATGAACTATAGGTCTTGAAATTGCTGGTAGCAATCACAGAGGAAAAACTATAAATAATTAGATAATCAAATAAATTCAAACTACATTAGAATTTTGAATTAAACTATAGCTGATCATTCATTAGAAATACATGGAAAGAAAGATGTTGAAATATATTTAAAACAGAGTAAGGAACACATAGCTTCAAGTTGACAGAATTCAGAATCTCTTCTGTATTATCTATATCATTGTAAATTGGAAAACTTCTAATACAATCGGCTCCCAAAAAACAAAAGCCTTTTCTCAGTCTTATGAAATTATATTTATACACGATCACCCAACTTTCCTTTTCATTTGATGATTAACTAATTTCCGAAGACTAACGGTTACATGAATGAGCAATGTTGAACCGTTTACATTTCTATTTTAATAGCTTTATTATTTCAATGATGAAAATATCCAAAACAGTATTTCATGTTTGCGTTGATGAACTTCCTTCTTCTGTTTTAAGACAACGAATACATTTTCCCAGAAACTGCACCAAAACTCTGGGAGCTTCTGGGATATCTTTCACCTCAAATAAGAAGAACTTTCTCTGTAATTCAGGAAGACGGTCTTCGATTATCTTTCTTGTGATCTTAATAGTTTGTAACTTTAAGTTCAACATCACTATCCATTTGTCAATTTGAGTGACATTGATTACCTTTATTTGTGGAATCTCTAATTGATTTTCTTCCAGATCCTCCTTGAATCTTAATTGATGCTTAACAATGTTAATTTCTCCTAACAACCCTGGATAGTTGTTTCTTCCAATGTTCAATGAAGCTTTCTCTAAAAGGTTGAAAATTCTTTGACAATCATCATTAAACTCTCTGGTTATTCTCTTGTTTTCTGCGAGGTTTGCCTCCCATACCTTGAGTATTATATCACCTTTAATCTGCTCTGAAAATGATATCTTTTGAGTCTCTCCGACCTCTTTTGTTGAAAGATCCACTGCATTTTGAAAAGTTGTTTTGGCTGCTTTCACTTCTCTCTCTTTCAGGAGAATACTCTCCAAGGATTTACTTGTTTCCTGAAAGTAATTCTGAATAAATTCCAGCTTAAAAAACACTCCCTGTTGCTCTTTTTCTATCTTTGTATGTATTTCCAACACCTGGGCTCGGAAGATTTCAAGCTCTACCACTTGATTTTGAATGGAATTAATCTTATTTTGTAACTATTTATTCATTTCTTCTTGCTGTAGGACTTGTGCTTGACTCACTTGTATTTTTTGTAGCGAATTCCCATTGTGCCTGCTATTTCTGTAGCGAATTCCCCCTCTTTAAGTTTTTGTCCATCTACAATGATCTTGTGCTTTTTAATAATCATATCTCCTCTTGGATACATTTCTTGTTTCAGGATAGCCTTCCTCTTTTTACTCAAAAAGTAATCAGAGGAAGGAATCTAGTCCCTAGCAATAGGCTCAAGATCACTAACGTATAGAGATCCCTCTTAGGGGTTTCCATAGGTAGACTGCAATGGAGTCAAAGAAGTAATGGGACTTCCAAGTTTCGTCGATGCTGTTCCTCCTACTTTTTTGGGAAAATCCTCAGGGATTTCTGGGGATGTTTCCAACTCCTTTCCTTTCCCTGCCTCTGATTTTTCTATCTGAGGAACTTCTGTTTCTTGTGAAGGCATTTCAATCTCCTTCATTTTTCCCTTTGTATTTGCTTTATCCTCTACATCTATTTCAAAACCTGGTGGAAGCCCTTCCTGCTCTGGAGGAGGGGTCGTGGATTCACCCTGCAAAATATTTGGCAAGCATATTCGCCTGTGACTTTCGAAGGACATGAAATTAGTCTGTAAGTCAGGTGATAAGGCCCATACCCTGTTCAATACCTCCTCATAGGTTTTAAACTCTTTCAATATATCATCATAATGAGACTTTTCATGTTCATAAGCTTTCATATTATAATGCATCAAATGTCTGTTTACTAATTGATAAGGGTCATGCTTTCTGTGTTCGATATCTACCAGTTTAACTTCTTCTAGTGCTTTGACTTCCACTTTAGAATGGCCTAGGTTTAGCAATGAAAATTTCCCGATATGTACAGGGAAGATTGGCCAGGACTTCTTTTGAGCTACCTTTAGCTCTATTCCAATACCACCTTTCACTATTTGGTGTGCTACCTCCCTCAATACCAGTTTGTCCAGAAGGAAGTTTGGAAGTGCATGAGGGGGAATTGAGCACCCATAAACCCTAATGTAAGAGAAGTTTTCATCAATGAACCAGTCGGCTATTGCTTTGAGGTTTTCTAAGGTTGGATTAGAAATGCGAGGGGGNCCGAACCCATTCACGAGTATCACTCTGTGCTATGGGAAGAAAATGCTAAGAATGCGTTTTACGAAATTTTCTTCCCATAGCACAGAGTGATACTCGTGAATGGGTTCGGGGCAGGTTATGTTCCAACTCCAATTCATCAGGGGAAATGGAGTCACAAAGTAGATTACGTCCATAATGCACGTCGACATGTAAAAGGCCACTGGCTTACCTTTAGATCTTGCAACTCTGTAATTTGAAACTTCTTGGGCTAGGTTATCAGACAAAATCTTGCTCTAGTTAAAAGTGTATCCTTCTGATGCTTCTTTTAAAAAGGGTACCCATTCTGCAGGAAAATGGCAGGGATTATTTTTCCCGAAAAGTCTACATAGCATAATGGCTACATAGACCATGTACTCGTTCAAAGATGCTGTGGCATAAACTCCATGGGTATCGGCCCTAAATTTCGATGGACATCTCCACCGTTCTCTGATTAAATCGGGATAAGCTCGATTTGCCTCAATACACTCCTTCCTTTGAAATTCAGCTAAAAACTCGACATTATAAATGTACTTAGGATTTGGTGAGAGTTTGTACATTACTTGTATATGCTCTAGCATGAATGAGATGACAATGACCACTTGATCGTTTAAAATGCTTCTTGTCGGGATATCAACCTTCTCCAAGGTTCAATTGATCATGTCGTTGTATGCCATGAGTCGAGGGCGTGCTGCGTTCTTATGAAGCTCCGATTATACTATATCCCGAAAGTGATTCTCAGAATCAACAGGAGAATTTTTGATTTCGTAATCCAACAATTCATAGATTTGTCTCCAAGATTTAATTGAGTCGATGGCGTGTGGCATAGTGTCGGATATGATATCTTTTTCTGGGTTACGCATCTCCTCTGTATCTTCACTCTTCTTTGGTGCTTTCTTTGGCACCCTAGCTCTATGTTATATGGAAAACCTGTCATAGAAAATAAACGTATTAGCTTGGCCGAATGCGAATTACCTTTGAAAGGCAGAACAAGCATAGGTTTTGGAACACAGACTTTTAATTCGCCTTAAACTCGTTTTATGACAAAAATACTGATGCAGCTGACCTGTAATTTATTACATTAAATGCAAAAAATATTTCTGAGATACGCGCAACATTTATCAGTTATCTGTTTATTAATATGGCTGTATTTCGGCAATCCAAGATTCAAAATTTGAAAGATTTCATTCAACGGTACTGAAAATAAGAAAATACCAAAGCAGTTTAATTACCATTAATTGTGTTTTTAAAACAGAGTTAGTCCGGTTTAAACGCTGATTATGGTTCGAGACTTTGCATTTTGGGGTTTCGAGGATCGTGGATACATGAGGTATGTCATTGATAAACCCCGATTCTCGAAACTGCGAAATCACGATGAGATTAAGTTAGGCCTTAACTTTTGAATTAGTAGATTAATTAATCAGGATTAAAGAATAACTTCCAAAACAGGGTTAATTCGGTCTAAACACAGATTATGAGTCGAGACTTTGCGTTTCAGGATTTCGGGGATCATGTTGACAAGAGGTATGTTATAGTTGAACCATGATTCCCAAAAGTGCGAAATCACGATAAGATTAAGTTAATCCTTAACTTCCGTATTAGTGAATTAATTAATCAGGATTTAAACTAACTTTCATTCTTTCGGGAAATCGGGGATTGGGATTTCATGATTCAATATGTATTAAAACATATGTTCTCTGTAAACCCCGAATCCCAAAAACTTTTTTAAAGTTAATCTTAACTCCTTTAGGTTTTAAGCTTATCATGATTAAAAAATAACTTTATAGAAAGCGCGTCGGGAATTTTATAACATTTTTGGTTTTTTTCCTTTTATTATTTAAAGAATAAATCTTGTCAGTATTTTGATACCGGCCTTTTGGAAATGATAGTGAGGGTTATGCTTTATGAAAAGCTGAAACCCAAAAAAGGAAAATTTTAGTCTTTGAAGATAAAAATTTTAAAATTTGTTTCAACATAAGCTCCAATTAGGGACCTCGTCTCCTTGTGGGACGAGGAGAATGAGTAGACTTAGTGCCTTTATTGGTTTAATGGAGTCAAAGGCTTCTTTCTGCGGAATTTTCTTAGGAAGGGGATACAGAGGGAAAAAAAGATCTCGTCTTTACTTCTGAAAAGATTTTCAAAACTCCCATGTGTTGTAAACTCAGGTGCAGTCCCATTCATGATCTTCTCCTTCTCGCTACTGAATTTAAGTCTGCTTTAAGATGATCAAAACAATCCTAGGAAATCCAACAGATATTGCAGCTTTTGGCTTGCATCAAAACGAAGTAAAATTCATGCTTTTAATCGGGGAGCCCTGTCTGGACTTGGGATGCAGATCCGGTTTTGAAAAGGTTGGTAACCAGAGTAGAGTGAAATTTATGTATGACAACCTTACAGATACCTCAGATATTTCTTCACTGCCAGCGAGCCTGTTCAGTACCCTAGTGAAGTTATCTATCCCTTTTTACTGAATTTCCTTTCACCACTTCGAATCATAGTTATGCATTTAAATGCTGAGACGAGGGAAATCATTTAAATGAATTTCCTTTCATCGTCTTTTTGGACTAGATGGGGGAAATCAAATATGAATTTCCTTTCACCATCTATCTTATATTTTAGTTTTTGAACATGAAGTGGGGCCAATAAGTTGTACTAAGTATACCAGGGATGGTATCTGTGTAAAATTTGCAGTGGAGGTCTGTCAACTTGTTTTGATTACTCTGGACCAACCTTCTCTTAACTTTCAAAGCAGCTTAGCCCGTAGGGAAAATGGGAAATATTAATTCCAGGGGTCTTCCTTCGAGCAAGCCTAAATCCTTAGAAAACTGTTAAGAAACCTAGGAGAGTCAGGATCGGTCTACGCATAACTTTGTTTAGTCGGAGAGTGAGGAGTTATGAGGACTGGCTTACCTTTTAAGGTCTGTTTTCTAGCTTCCAAAGATAAGAGGTAATCTCTTCTCCCTCTGTGGGAAACCTAGAAAGATGCTTGGTTTTTTAAGAAGGCAAAATCGAGGGTAGAAAGGGGCGACGGAGAAAGACCTGGAAATCGAAAAAAAGGGGTCATGGATTAAACCCAACTCTTAGAACCCTTTCTCGTAGATGTTTTACTCTCTCTGCTTATTTTAAATACGTCTTATCTTTATCTAGGTGAAATTCTTAGGACCCAGAGTAAGAACTTGTTCTTTTAGTGACATATCACACCTACAAGACCATCACTGCAGTTTAGAGACCTTTGTTTGAAAAATAGACTTCTCTGGAATTCACACCTTTTCCTTACCATTTTTTGTTCTCTTTTGAAATAACGGAAAATCTTTCTATCACCTGTTTTCGACGAATTTATCTTCTGATATATGGCCGTCCGTTTGCTCCTTTCGATTGTTTGGGCTGCAAGTCGAGATCCTATAAGGGAACAATACGAATAGTATCAGGGATTTAAAAGAATTGAATGTATTGAAAATTCGTATTCCTACTTCTAGAAAAACATTGACCTATTTTATTTTTTGACGAAAGTAGACTTACCAAAGAAAATTATGAAAAAATAAAAGAGAAAACACAAACCGGTATATACAGTGGGAATTTTGGAAACCAATTATTCCATATAGTGTTTTAAATAACGCCCGTTGACAGGGGCGTTGAGGATTTTACCATCCAAATTCTCTAACAGAAATGATTTTTTTCCTTCAGGAGCTATTACCTTGAACAGTCCGTACCAGATGTGATCGAATTTACCATGTTTTGCTGAGTCCTCCTTCCTAGCATCCCATTTTAAAACCAAATCTTCGGGGAGAAAATCTTTGTCTTTGGCCTTACGATCGAATGGCTCTTTCATGTCGTCCTGGTATTTCTACAACCTTTCATCCACTTCGGCCCTGTGCTGTTGAACTTCAATCAACTGATTTATCCTTCTTGTGACATGATTTGGTTCTTCCTTCTCATCTTTCCAAAGTTTCATTACGGGAAGCACTAGATTTATAGGTAACACTACGTCGGTCCCATACACCATTTGGAAAGGACAAGTGCCAATAGACATTTTCATGCCTATTCGATTTGCCCACAGAGCGTATTTCAAATGCACGTGCCAAGATTTCTTGTTTTTGCTCAACACTTTCTTAATTATATTGATTAGGCTCTTGTTTGAAGACTCGGCCAACCCATTTCTCTGGGGGTAATATGTCGTGGAATGACCAAGTACAATATTGTACTTTTGGAAAAAACTGACCATAGCCATAGATTTAAAAGCCTGTGCGTTATCTATGACTATCTTTCGGGGGTAGCCAAATCTAGACAAAATGTTCTCTTCTAAGAAATCTATTACCATCTAATCCGTAACCCTTCTAGTTGGAATAGCTTCCACCCATTTGGTGAAGTAATCTGTAGCAGTCAGGATCCATCTATGTTGAGCGTTAGAAAGAGGATTAATTTTTCCTATGAAATCTAATCCCCATTGCTGAAAAGGAGCTTCCATTTTGACTGGAACCAATGGCATTTCTGGGATTTTATGTTTTCCTGCGAACAATTGGCAAGGGTTGCAAGCTCGAACCTTGGTGTTGACGTCTGAGAAAAGTTTGGGCCAATAATATCCTAATCTGAGGATCTTATAAGTCGTTGCCCTCTAGGTGTGATGTCCACCACACACTCCTTCGTGAAATTGTCTTATGACCTTCTTTGTTTCTAATTCAACCAAACAAACCAACATGAAGCCAAGTGGGTCCTTCCAATACAATTGTCTTTCGGATATACAGTACTTGACCGCATGTAGCTTCAAAATTCTAGATTTATATGGGGGTAAGTCACTTGGGCACTTCAAAGTCAACAGGTAGGACACTATGTCTTTGTACCAATCTGATGAAGCAAACTTCTCTTTGATTCTGATTTTAGCTATTTGTTCATCGAGCTCATTCATGTCCACACACTCTTCACCTCCCTGTAAACCATTTATTCCGAGAGCTCCGAAATTTGATTCAATTAAGAGTTTAGCTAAACCTTGCCCCTTTACTAGTCTCGTTGGTTTTATCTCCAAGTCGAATTATTGAATTTTGGCAAGCCACCGTCCTCTTTTTCCATCACTGTCGAACTGAACCAAAATGTCTTTTACGGAGCTGGTGGGTACGTACGCAATTACCTTGGAATGCAACACATAGGTTCTGAAAGCCTTTAACGCCTTCACCATAGCATATGCTTGTATTTCTATTATATTATATCTAAGTTCAACATCTCTAATACTTTTGATAAAAAGGGCTATCTATTGCTTGAAACCTTCTTCATTTTTCTAGAGGAGTGCCGCGACAAGTGTGTGTTCGGAGGCGAATTAGAAAATAAGAAAATCCTTCAGATAATCAGGACTTGCTAGTACAGGCGCCTCACTTATAACCTTCTTGATGCGTGCAAATGATGCTTTGGCTTCTGCATCCATTTCACGTCGCTGTTTTTCTTTAGCATATCTGTGATCAATTTCACGATTTCAACAAAGTTTGGAATAAATCTCCTCAAAAAAATTATTTTTCCTAAGAATGACTGAATCTCTTTTACATTCCTAGGGATATTTATTGTGTCTATAGCTTCAACTCTTTTAGGGTCGATTCTAATTCCATCTCGAGACACAATATGGCCCAAGAGTTTACCTTCTTGCATAGAAAAGTGAGACTTTTTGGGGTTTAAAGACAAACCAAACCTGTGGCATTTTTCAAACGTCTACTTGAGATGTATCAGATGATCTTCATCAGATTTAGAAAAAACGGTTAGATCATCAAGATAGATAACCAAAAATTTGTCCCTTTCGCCAATGAAAGCGATATCCATAGCACGTTGGAAAGTAGCACCTGCATTCATTATACCAAAAGGCATCTTGTCATCCATAAATGTACCCCAAGGGGTGGTGAAGGCTGTTTTTTATTTATCGTGTTCGCTGATGGAAATTTGATTGTACTCGGAAAACCTGTCGATCATCGACATCCTATTTGCCCCAACTACTTTTTCTAAAACATGATCCATTTTGGGTAGGGGGTAATTATCTTTGAGGGAGGACTTATTTAGATTTCTGAAATCGACACATAGTCTAATTTCCCCGTTTTTCTTTCTAACCGGGACCAGGTTTGCTACCCAATCAGAGTATCTCAGTGGTACAATTATTTTTGCATCCAGGAGCTTTTTGACTTCCCTTTCGATCACGGGCAATAAAATAGGATTGATTTGTCTAAGTTTTTTTCTAAAGGGTTTAACACCAGGCTTCAGGGGTATCTTATGTTCAATCACAGTGGTGTCATAGGTTCTCAGCTCTTCATATGACCAAGCAAAAATGTCCTTGTACTTTCTAAGCAACTCCGCGTATTTACTTTTGGTCTGGGGACAAATATTTGGATAGTTTCACCATTCGAGGGTTTTCTTTAGTACCTATGTCACAGTCCTCAACCTCTTCAGGTTGAGGTTGTAGAGTGGATCTTGAAGGGATATCATCTTGATTGAATAATATTTCCAGGGGAATCAGGCCCTTGGGGATCTGGTTATTTTTAAGAACGAGCATTTGGTGATTCGCAATTTTATCATGGAATTCTTGAGGATCCTCACCTTCCTGCATGATCCAAATAGGATCATTTTGGTTTTCTTGACCAATATGTGTTTCGGCAAACTCGTTTATTGATTTTAAAAATTTGTGAAGCTGTTCATCGTCCTCAAAGACTTGCCAATACTGTATGTTATTCGGTATAGAAGGTCGGTACCTCATTTGTATGTGGTATTTTAGTTTAAACGTGGTGGGAGGTGTGAAAGTTGAAGTTTCTTTGGCTAACGCATCAGCCTGTTGGTTTTCAGTCCTTGGAACGAAAAGAACCTTCATAGAGGAGTAGAAATTTTCGATCTGATTCCAGACGCAATTCCTTTAGGACCTCAACTTAGGATGTTTGGCTTGGTACTCTCGGTTTACCTGTTTTATGATTAACTTGGCGTCACCAAAGACTTCGAGGTTTTTTATTTTCATTCTCCTAGCGGCTTCTAATCCTAATACTAAGGCTTCATACTCACATACGTTATTTGTGCAGTCCACATTCCACTGTAGCCTATATGAAAAGGGGATTACAAATTGATCACCAGGAGCCACAAGGAGTGCCCCTGCTCCAGCTCCTAAGTAGGGTGAAGCACCGTTAAAAAACATCTTCCACACACCAGTGCTATATACATTTTTTTTAATTTTTTCTTTTTTTGTTTTTTCTTCTGTACAACTTTCATCTATACCTACCTCAATATCATCATCAATAGATAAAATACAATTACCTAAATCTTGATCATCAATATATACAGGGTGGTTATTTGGGTTATGTGGATCACCTACCGTGAATGCCAACCTAGTCTCTCTGTAAAGATGCATGTATTGTCCTCCAAAAACTAGAATCGTAGCATATGTCATGTCAAACTGGAGAGATCCTCCAAGCTTGGCACCCCATGACCTAGATAACAACATACTATATTTCGGAGGGATGTCGGCGAAAACTACGTCCATAAGAATTCTTTTTGCAGGTATTTGTGCCAGACTTACCACCAGGTCTTTAATCATGCCTATGCATTTGACTTTTCTTGAATTAAATGAATATAAATCTCCATAAGGCCTAGTGATTTCGAGACCTAATTTATCCATAATGGCTTTAGGCATCACATTGTGGGATGCTCCAGAATCTAGCATGCAGTTATGGAGTAGGTGGTCGAACAAGGTTAATGTGATATAGAAGGGGGCAATAGTGTCTCTCGCACCTTCGAAATGCGGACCAAAAACTATGTTCGACTTGTCATATTCTAAGTTGATGACATAGGCTTGGCTTTCATCTTCTGAAAAGCTGATCATCTTGGTAATTTGTTTTCTGTATATGGTATTTTTATCCAGTTCAACAAGTGGGATAGGGATTTTGATTTTGTTTATTTCATTTTCCAGACTAAAATTTCCGAGGGCCTTATCGCTCTCTATGTTTGGGACCTCCATTCCTTTCTTTTCAAATTTTCTTTGTGGTGCAGATTTGGTTTCAATCATAGGGACCTGTGTTTTCATGGTGGGTGTTCCTACTGACTTTGACTTGACAAGTTGTGTGTCAGCAGTTTTGGTTTTTGCAGTCTGTTTCTCAGCAACATTTGGAGCCGATTCGTCAGTTTCTCCCCTAGGCAAGATCTTTTTTGTTGGGGTGGTTGGAAGAGTCTTGTTCCTAGGTCTTAAATTATATTTCTCGTGTAGTTCGACTATAATATCATCTGCGATACCCTGATAGGTCAAATATTCAGAATTATCATTGCTAACATCGTCTTCTGATCTAATTTCTTTATTTAAGGATTTTTCATAATCTTGTCTTGATAAATAGGGTGATTTACTATCGTCGCCAAGATTATTTATATCCTCATCTAACTCTTCAAAATCTTCTAAGTCTTCCTCTTCAATGAATTTTTCACTTTTGAAGGGGGTTGAGATTTTTTGATCTTCATTCTTAATTATTTTGTGTGGGGCCTGAGGATCAGAATTTCTTCTAAAATCCTTCCTAGGAAAATTATCCCTTTTTGATTTATCTAGTTCCAATTTTGAGATCTTATTTGAAAGTTCTCTAATTACCTTAGCCATCTCATCTATTTTATCTCCCAAGGATTTCCCTGATCCTGAGGATCCACCTTGTTCTTTGAATTTCCTATTTTGTTTGTTCCCGGTTTCTATTTTTGCTTTTAATTTCCCTGATGCCATCATGTTCGATTCGATTTATAGAGCATCATCTTGCATTTTCATGAGATCTACTGATCTCCTTTCTCTCAATAATAGAGTGAAATCAGGATCAAAGGCTCCAAGGAAAGTCACCTTTGCTGCGGGTTGAGAAGGTTTGACCTCGACCGATATTTTATTATACAACTTGTTAAACCTTTGCGTGAACTCGAGAACTGATTCTGAGTTTTTATTTCTAAGGGCTCCGAATTCTGTGAGCTAATAGAGGTTATCTCTCCTCTCCCCCCATTGTCTGATAAAAGTGTTTTCAAGTTATTTGTAAGATCTTAGAGATCTGGCTGCTAAGGCTCGAAACCAGGTCCTCACCTGTCCTTCGAAAGTTTGAACGAGGAGTCTAGAATAGACATCTATTGAACAACTGAGAGGGGGGGTGAATCAGTTGTTACCGTGCTTAAACAACTATGCTTCCTTTAAAANACAGGGTAAAAACCTCTTCTTCTTTATATGATAAGTATTATTTACATTCTTTACATTATCATACATTTGAGCACCAACTCATTGTGAGGATACAACCTCTATTTTGCAAGCTGCAACTTGCTGAGAGCACCAACTCTCTATTTTTCTCTAGCACCCACTAAAAGGAAGCACCCACTCCCTGGTTTCTCTAGCACCAACTAGAAGGAAACACCAACTCCCTATGTTCAAGCCCCCACTTGAACCTCTAAGAACACTAGTCCTCCCTAGCACCTCCCAACCTACCTAGATTATGAATATGAAATACTGAATCCTATTACAGTGATATAGTGTTCAATAACATCTTACCAGTCTCATCACTGTTTTGCAAGATTTTGCTATTTAGACTTCCTCACTGTCTTCCAGCATGCATCCGCTGCCCGTTCTGTTCTTTTGCTTTTATGCTCTGTGTGCCATGTCCATTCGCTGCACAATTCTTCTTCTGTTCTTTTCAGCTGCTGCACTCTGATCCTTCTTCATGCATGAATCACCTTCAACAACATCCACAACAATCCCAGCAACAACAACAACCCCATCTGTTCTCTGTACTGTGTATTTATAGCTTTTGTGCACCTTGTACATGTAATGGACGTAGTGCCTCTGCATACTCACACCATGCCGATATCCTCCACAACTCGAGTGCTCTGTCTGATCATCATCGTGACTCTTCAGCTTCTCTGGCCGTTTTTCCACTCGTTCAACATCACTGTATGTTATGCTAAGATTCCTCAGCCTCTCTAGCAGTTGAGACTCTTCGTCTTCTCTATGACAGTCGAGCTCACCTTCTCTGTTTCAGTTACAATCTTCAATGCTCATCCAACTGTCAATCACCTCCACGAGCATCTTCATCCCTCTTGAAGATTCCCAGAGACTCTTCATCTCCTCTATCAATCACCCCGAAGTGTCTTCGAGTCCTCTGGCAGAAACCATCAGTGGTTTCTGGCAGTTACACTGTGACGTGCAACAATATCCCTTCGATTATGCTCAGATTCACCTGCATCGTTGGATTTACTTTGATGGGTTCTTGTGTTATTTACCCGTTTCGCACTTTCACAATTCGGAGATTCTGCGATGAGACATCTTGAGTCTCCATGTCACGAGTTCTGAAACTCTAAAACATAGTTTTTCTGCGCTGGCTCCTTCCTTTATATGACCTCGGTTATGACCAAGCACTTATGCATAAAGTGCTTTTGCGAATTCACATTTTGTGAGTTTGGAGATGAGGCATCTCGACTCTCCAAGTTGTGATCCCCAAAACCCCGAGGTGGAGCTGAGATCAACAGTCCACGATCTCGATGAATCTATGGTTGTGATTAAATCACGATTTCGCATATCTCAATTTCAATGGTCATATTTCTTGCCTCTCCAAGTCGCCAGTCGCGAAACTCCGAAATGGAGTCGACGATCCAGATCACACCTTGATCTGACGGCTGCGATTAAATCGCGATTTCGCATATCGCGATTTCAATGGTCATATTTCTTGCTTCTTCAAGTCGCGAGTCATGAAACTCTGAAATGGAGTCGACGGTCCAGATCACACCTTGATCTGACGGTTGCAATTAAATCGTGATTTTGCATATCGTGATTTCAATGGTCATATTTCTTGCTTCTTCAAGTCGCGAGTCGCGAAACTCCAAAATGGAGTCGATGGTCCAGATCACACCTTGATTTGACGGCTGCAATTAAATTTTGATTTCGCATATTGCAATTTCAATGGTCATATTTCTTGCCTATCCAAGTTGCGAGTCGCAAAACTCTGAAATAGAGTTGATGGTCCAGATCACACCTTGATCTGATGGCTGCGATTAAATCGGGAATTGTAAATGGGATCCAACGATCATAAATGCTACTTCTCCTCTTGAGCTTACTTTGTTCCGCTTACTCTGATCTTGCCATCAAAGATCTGCCAACAATCCTCTGCACTATCTCTTCTGAGCTTATTCGAATCTCGAATCTTCTCTGCAACGTCTTCTCATAATTCCCATCTATTACATACTTTGCACTATCTCTTCTGGGCTTATTTGAATCTCGAATCTTCTCTGCAGCGTCTTCTCATCTTCTCATAATGTCCATCTATTACATACTTTCTGTACTCATGCCATCTTCATTGCTGTAAACTCATGCCATCTTCATTGTTGTACTTGCCATCAATGACATGTATACAAGCATGTGCTGTCTGTTAAAGATTTGCCAACATTCTCCCCCTTTGGCATTGATGACAACTCAAGCACCCACCTGCATTCAGACTCTCCTCCCGGACTCTTTTCTACCCCTTTGACATCAATGCCAAAGAAGAAACATGCTCCCCTTGATCTGTTGCAAAACATACTCCCCCTGTCAATGATGAAAATCTTGGAAATACATCAGATATTCAATAAGTACTCCCCCTGACCAGGTGAACAGATTAGACACAAGAAATTATAACCCCCAACTTTTGACGAAGATATCCAAAAGGGGTTGCTACTAATGGTTTTGTAAATATATCTGCAATCTGTTCTGTAGAAGGTATATAATTCAGTTG
>JASDQU010502552.1:52437-66596 GCA_032191745.1 Picea mariana
TGATCTGACGACTGCGATTAAATCGAGAATTGTAAATGGGATCCAACGATCAGAAATAATACTTCTCCTCCCGAGCTTACTTTGTTCCACTTACTCTGATCTTGCCATCGAAGATCTGCCAACAATCCTTTGCACTATCTCTTCTGAGCTTATTCGAATCTCAAATATTCTCTGCAACATCTTATCATAATGTCCATCTATTACATACTTTGCACTATCTCTTCTGAGCTTATTAGAATCTCGAATCTTCTCTACAACGTCTTCTCATCTTCTCATAATGTCCATCTATTACATACTTTCTGTACTCATGCCATCTTCATTGCTGTAAACTCATGCCATCTTCATTGCTGTACTTTCCATCAATGACAAGTATACAAGTGTGCACTATCTGTTAAAGATTTGCCAACAACATCTTCGTGTTTGATGCCGAGGATGTTGACAAAATGGTCAAAGAAATTTATGTGTTCTTGAGAGGTTAAATCTCCTTCCCCTGTAAATTTGGGAAGAATTTTCTTATAGTTTTCGGTAAGGTTGTGTAGGGGAACTGGGAGGAAAAGGGGGGCATATCTGGCAGCTACCTTAGCAAAGATTCCAGGAAGCGGTGCTTGGCCGCCTGCTGGTCCTCCTGGGGCACTGCCCCCAGCTTCTACACCTCCATGTGCGGCCATTGATAGATTTGAGGCTGAAGCTCATAGTGTGTGAGGAGAAGGCTCACGGAAGTCTGGGGTATATACTTCAGGAAAAGAGAACATATCATTTGAAAGGGGAAGCGAGATGGATCTCTCAAGTGTTTCCTTAACGTTCAACTGCGTAAAATAAGGCTGACAAATAGTATATATGGGTGAAATAATTTGTCTAAGGGATCTTCGTGATTTTAAAATCTTTTTTGGATCAGAGACTGGCGAGGTCTGCTTGTCGTCTGGGTTCTTTCTAGTGTTCTTTCGGCTAATAGCCAGTTTACTTATCGTGGAGTCGCCAAGTGAAAAATAAAGGTAGCCTTAGAAGGTTTTCTATCTTTGTTCACCATCAAAGAAAGAAAGTGTCAATGTCGTTCTTCCCAGGGAAAAGTTTCGTTTCTTCGTTCCCCGACAACGGTGCCAAAAAGATGTTGTTCCTGAGTTTATACTTTAAGGCTCTAAAGTATACTATCAAGGAATCCGAAAAGATAAAGAGCATTAAGGGGTAACAATCAATTGTGAAAGGTAAATCAGAGTTGGTTTCTCAACTGTCTCTGTCTAGCTTCCCATTGTTCTTGGATGCTGATATCTCTCTTGATAACTGCCCACGAGCGTTCTAATTCAACCCGGGTGGTTGCTGTTTGCAGGATAGTATTAAATAGGTTCAAAGCAATGCTAGTTTGATCTTGAAGGCCAGGTTCTATGTTAGGCTGTCTAGTATTTGGGACAGTCATGGGGAGTAAAATTTAATTGAATTATAAAATGTTTAAAGATTTTTTGCTTCAGTTGTGAGGGATAAAATAAAGAAGGAATTTTGGAACTCAAAATAATAACACAATAACAATAGAGGCCGTTTCCTGTACTTGAAACAATTTGAGAATAGTAAAATAATAACAAAAGTAACGCTACCGAAAATATGAGGCTTTAATCATGAAATAATCTCATATCATAACAGAAGAAGGAGAGAAAAACAAAATTTCTAATGAAGTATACAATATAACCATCCAAATGACCTACAGGTCTTGAAACTGCTGGTAGAAATCATAGAGGAAAAATTGTAAATGATTAGATAATCAAATAAATTCAAACTACAGTAGAATTTTGAATTAAACTATAGCTGATCATTCATTAGAAAGACATGGAAAGAAAGATGTTGAAATATATTTAAAACATAGTAAGGAACACATAGCTTCAAGTTGACAGAATTCAGAATCTCTTCTGTATTATCTATATCATTGTAAATCGGAAAACTTCTAATACAATCGGCTCCCAAAAAACAAAAGCCTTTTCTCAGTCTTGTGAAATTATATTTATACACGATCACCCAACATTCCTTTTCTGTTGATGATTAACTAATTTCCGAATACTAACGGTTACATGAATGAGCAATGTTGAACCGTTTACATTTCTATTTTAACTGGTTTATTATTTCAATGATGAAAATATCCAAAACAGTATTTCATGTCTACGTTGATGAACTTCCTTCTTTTGTTTTAAGACAATGAATACATTTTCCCAGAAACTGCACCAAAACTCTGGGAGCTTCTAGGATATCTTTCACCTCAAATAAGAACTTTCTCTGTAATTCAGGCAGACGGTCTTCGATTATCTTTCTTGTGAACTTAATAGTTTGTAACTTTAAGTTCAACATCACTATCCATTTGTTGATTTGAGTGACATTGATTACCTTTATTTGTGGGATCTCTACCTGAATTTCTTTCAGATCCTCCTTGAATCTTAATTGATGCTTAACAATGTTAATTTCTCCTAACAACCCTGGACAGTTGTTTCTTCCAATGTTCAATGAAGCTTTCTCTAAAAGGTCAAAAATTCCTTGACAGTCGTCATTAACCTCTCTAGTTATTCTCTTGTTTTTTGCGAGGTTTGCCTCCCATACCTTGAGTATTATATCACCTTTAATCTGCTCTGAAATAGATAGCTTTTGAGTCTCTCCGACCTCCTCTTTTGTTGAAAGAGCCACTGCTTTTTGAAAAGTTGTTCTGGCTTCTTTCACTTCTCTCTCTTTCAGGAGAATACCCTCCAAGGATTTACTTGTTTCCTAAAAGTAATTCTGAATAAATTCCAATTGAAAAAACACTCCATGTTGCTCTTTTTCTATCTTTGTATGTATTTCCAACACCTGGGCTCGGAAGATTTCAAGATCTACCACTTGATTTTGAATGGAATTAATCTTATTTTGTAACTGTTTATTCATTTCTTCTTGCTGTAGGACTTGTGCTTGACAGACCTGTATTTTCAGGTTTGCTTCATCTAAGATTGCTTTCAGTTTTTGAATCTCTTGAATGTCATTGAATCAGGCTCGTTCTAGACCCTTGCTTATCTCTCGACTGATACTTCTTTCAGTCTCCTTTAATTGATTTTGTAGCTGAGCTATCATCTGATCTTTCTACTGCAACATAGTTCTCAAATTACCAGAGTATAAATTTGCTGATGCTAAGGCTCCCATTGTGCCTGCTATTTTTGTAGAGAATTCCCCCTCTTTAAGTTTTTGTCCATCTACAATGATCTTGTGCTTTTTAATCATCATATATCCTCTTGGATGCATTTCCTGTTTTAGGATAGCCTTCCTCTTTTTACTGAAAAAGTAATCAGAGGAAGGAATCTCGTCCCTAGAAATATGCTCAAGATCACTAACGTATAGAGCTCCCTCTTAGGGGTTTCCATAGGTAGACTGCAATGGAGTCAAAGAAGTAATGGGACTTCCAAGTTTTGTCGATGCTATTCCTCCTACTTTTTTGGGAAAATTCTCAGGGATTTCTGGGGATGTTTCCAACTCCTTTCCTTTCCCTGCCTCTAATTTTTCTGTCTGAGGAACTTCTGTTTCTTGTGAAGGAATTTCAATCTCCTTCATTTTTCCCTTTGTATTTGCTTTATCTTGTACATCTGTTTCAAAACCTAGGGGAGGCCCTTCCTGCTCTGGAGGAGGGGTCATGGATTTACCCTGCAAAATCCTTGGCAAACAACTTCACCTGTGACTTTGGAAGGACATGAAACCAGTCTGTAAGTCTGGTGATAAGGCCCGTACCCCGTTCAATACCTCCTCATAGGTTTTAACCTCTTTGAATATATCATCATAAACAGACTTTTCGTGTTCATAAGCTTTCATATTGCAGCGCATCAAATGTCTATTTACTAATTGATAAGGGTCATGATTTCTGTGTTCAATATCTACCAGTTTAACTTCTTCTAGTGCTTTGGCTTCCAATTTAGAATGGCCTAGGTTTAGCAATGAAAATTTCCCGATATGTACAGAGAATATTGGCCAGAACTTCTTTTGAGTTTCCTTTAGCTCTATTCCAATACCGCCTTTCACTATTTGGTGTACTACCTCCCTCAATACCAGTCTGTCTGGGAGGAATTTTCGAAGCGCATGAGGGGGAATTGAGCACCCATAAACCCTAATGTAAGAGAAGTTTTCATCAATGAACCAGTCGGCTATTTCTTTGAGGTTTTCTGAGACTGGATCGGAAATGTGAGGGGGTTCACAGCCATAAAACATTTTATGCATTGGAATTACTATGAAATGACAAATTTCGTAAAACGCATTCTTAGCATTTTCTTCCCATAGCACAGAGTGATACTCGTGAATGGGTTTGGGGAAAGTTATGTTCCAACTCCAATTCATCAGGGGAAATGGAGTCACAAAGTAGATTGCGTCCATAATGTACACTGACATGTAAAAGGCCACTGGCATACCTTTAGATCTTGCAACTCTGTAATTTGAAACTTCTTGGGATAGGTTATCAGACAAAATCCTGGTCTAGTTAAAAGTGTATCCTTCTGATGCTTCTTCTAAAAAGGGCACCCATTCTGCAGGAAAATGGCAGGGATTCTTTTTCCCAAAAAGTCTACACAACATAATGGCTACATAGACCATGTACTTGTTCAAAGATGCTGTGGCATAAACTCCATGGGTATCGACCCTAAATTTCGATGGACATCTCCACCATTCTCTGATTAAATCGGGATAAGTTCGGTCTGCCTCAGTACACTCCTTCCTTTGAAATTCAACTAAAAACTCGGCATTATAAATGTACTTAAGATTTGGTGAGAGTTTGTACATTACTTGTATATGCTCTGGCCTGAATGAGCTGACAATGACCGCTTGATCGTTTAAAAGGATTCTTGTCGGGATATCAACCTTCTCCAAGGCCCAATTGATCATGTCGTTGTATGCCATGAGCCGAGGGTGTGCTGCGATCTTATGAAGCTCCGATTATGCTATATCCTGAAAGTGATTGTCAGAATTAGTAGGAGAATTTTTGATTTTGTAATCCAACAATTCATAGATTTTTCTCCAAGATTTAATTGAGTCGATGACGTGTGGCGTAGTGTCGGATATGATATCTCCTTCTGGGTTACGCATCTCCTCTGTATCTTCACTCTTATTTGGTGCTTTCTTTGGCGCCATAGCTCTATGTTATATGGATAACTTGTCACAAAAAATAAGTGTATGAGCTTGGCCGAATGCGAATTACCTTTGAAAGATAGAACAAACATAGGTTTTGGAGCACAAACTTTTAATTCGCCTTAAACTCGTTTTATGACAAAAATACTGACGCAGCTGACCTGTAATTTATTACATTAAATGAAAAAAATATTTATGAGATACGCGCAACAATTATCAATTATCTGTTTATTAATATGGCCGTATTTCAGCAATCCCAGATTCAAAATTCGAAAGATTTCATTCAACGGTACCGTAAATTATAAAATACCAAAGCAGTTTAATTATTGTTAATCGTGTTTTTAAAATAGAGTTAGTCTGGTTTAAACGATGATTATGGTTCGAGACTTTGCGTTTCGGGGTTTCGAAGATAGTGGATACATGAGGTATGTCATTGATAAACCCCGATTCCCTAAACTGCAAAATCACGATGAGATTAAGTTAGGCCTTAACTTTTGAATTAGTAGATTAATTAATCAGGATTAAAGAATAACTTCCAAAACAGGGTTAATTCGGTCTAAACACATATTATGAGTCGAGACTTCGTGTTTTGGGATTTCGGGGATCATGTTGACAAGGGGTATGTTATTGTTGAACCAGGATTCCAGAAAGTGCGAAATCACGATAAGATTAAGTTAATCCTTAACTTTCGTATTAGTGAATTAATTAATCAGGATTTAAACTAACTTTCATTCTTTTGGGAATTCGGGGATCGAGATTTCATGATTCAATATGTATTAAAACATATGTTCTTAGTAAACCCCGAATCCTGAAAACTTTTTTAAAGTTAATCTTAACTCCTTTAGGTTTTAAGCTTATCATGATTAAAAAATAACATAATAGAAAGCACGTCGGGAATTTTATGACATTTTTGGTTTTTTACCTTTTATTATTTAAAGAATAAATCTTTTCGGTAATTCAGTACCGGCCTTTTGGAAATTATAGTGAGGGTTATGCTTTATGAAAAGCCGAAACCCAAAAAAAGAAAATTTTAGTCTCTGAAGATAAAAATTTTAAAATTTGTTTCAACATAGGCTCCAATTGGGGACCTCATCTCCTTGTGGGATGAGGAGAACAAGTAGACTTGGTGCCTTTATTGGGTTAATGGAGTCAAAGGCTTCTTTCTATGGAATTTTCTTAGGAATGGGATACAGAGGGAAAAAAAGATCTTGTCTTTACTTCTGAAAAGCTTTTCAAAACTCCCATGTGTTGTAAACTCAGGTGCAGTCCCATTCATGATCTTCTCCTTCTCGCTACTGAATTTAAGTCTACTTTAATATGATCAAAAAAACCCTAGGAAATCCAATAGATCTTGCGGCTTTTGGCTTGCATCAAAACGAAGTAAAATTCATGCTTTTAATCGGGGAGCCCTGTCTGGACTTGGGATGCAGATCCGGTTTCAAAAAGGCTGGTAACCAGAGTAGAGTGAAATTTACGTATGAAAACCTTACAGATACCTCAAATATTGCTTCACTGCCAGCGAGCCTATTCAGTACCCTGGTGAAGTTATCTAACCCTTTTTACTGAATTTCCTTTAACCATTTCGAATCACAGTTATGCATTTAAATGCTGAGACGAGGGCAATCATTTAAATGAATTTCCTTTCATCGTCTTTTTGGACTAGATGGGGGCAATCAAATATGAATTTCCTTTCACCATCTGTCTTATATTTTAGTTTTTGAACACAAAGTGGGGGCAATCAATTGTACTAAGTGTACCAGGGATGGTATCTGTGTAAAATTTGCAGTGGAGGTCCGTCAACTTGTTTTGATTACTCCGGACCAACCCTCTCTTAACTTACAAAGCAATTTAGCCTGCAGGGAAAATGGGAAAGATTAATTCCAGGGGTCTTCCTTCGAGCAAGCCTAAATCCTTAGAAAACTATTTAGAAACCTAGGAGAGTCAAAATCGGTCTACGCATAACTTTGTTTAGTTGGAGAGTGAGGAGTTATGAGGACTGGCTTACCTTTTAAGGTTTGTTTTCTAGTTTCCAAAGCTAAGACGTAATCTCTTCTCCCTCTATGGGAAACCCAGAAAGATGCTTGGTTTTTTAAGAAGGCAAAATCGAGGGTAGAAAGGGGTGACGGAGAAAGACCTGGAAATCGAAAAACATGGGTCATGGATTAAACCCAACTCTTAGAACCCTTTCTCGGATACGTTTTACTCTCTCTGCTTATTTTAAATACCTCTTATCTTTATCTAGGTGAAATTCTTAGGACCCAGAGTAAGAACTTGTTATTTAAGTGACATATCACACTTACAAGACCATCACTGCAATTTAGAGACCTTCATTTGAAAAATAGACTTCTCTGGAATTTGCACCTTTGCCTTACCATTTTCATTCTCTTTTGAAATAACGGAAAAGCTTTCTATCACTTGTTTTCGGCGAATTTATCTTCCGATATATGGCCGTCCGTTTGCTCCTTTCGGCTGTTTAGGCTGCAAACCAGGATCCTGTAAGTGAACAATACGAAGAGTATTAGGGATTTAAAAGAATTGAATGTATTGAAAATTCGTATTCCTACTTCTAGAAAAACATTGACCTATTTTATTTTTTAACGAAAGTAGACTTACCAAAGAAAATTATGAAAAAAAAAAAAAAAACACAAACCGGTATATACAGTGGGAATTTTGGAAACCAATTATTTCATATAGTGTTTTAAATAACTCCCGTTGACAGGGGCGTTGAGGATTTTACCATCCAAATTCTCTAACAGAAAATAATTTTTTCCTTCAAGAGCTGTTACCTTGAACGGTCTGTACTAGATGTGATCGAATTTACCATGTTTTGCCGAGTCCTCCTTCCTAGCATCCCATTTTAAAACCAAATATCCGGGGAGAAAATCTTTGTCTTTGGCCTTACGATTGAATGGTGCTTTCTTGTCATCCTGGTATTTCTGCAACCTTTCGTCCACTTCGGCCCTATGCTGTTGGACTTCAATCAACTGATTTATCCTTCTTGTGACATGATTTGGTTCTTCCTTCTCATCTTGCCAAAGTTTCATTATGGGAAGCACTAGATTTATAGGTAACACTACGTCGGTCTCGTACACCATTTGGAAAGGACAAGTGCCAATAGACTTTTTCGTGCCTATCCGATTTGCCCACAAAGGGTATTTCAAATGCACGTGCCAAGATTTCTTGTTTTCGCTCAACACTTTCTTAATTATATTGATTAGGCTCTTGTTTGAAGACTCAGCCAACCCATTTCCCTGGGGGTAATATGCCGTGGAATGACCAAGTACAATATTGTACTTTTGGCAAAAACTGACCATAGCCATATATTTAAAAGCTTGTGCGTTATCTGTGACTATCTTTCAGGGGCAGCCAAATCTAGACAAAATGTTCTCTTCTAAGAAATCTATTACCATCGAATCCGTAACACTTCTAGTTGGAATAGCTTCCACCCATTTGGTGAAGTAATCTGTAGCAGTCAAGATCCATCTATGTTGAGCATTAGAATGAGGATTAATTTCACCTATGAAATCTAATCCCCATTGCTGAAAAGGAGCTTCCGTTTTGACTGGAACCATTGGCATTGCTGGGAGTTTATGTTTGCCTACGAACAATTAGCAAGGGTTGCAAGTTCGGACCTTGGCGTTGACGTCTGGGAAAAGTTTGGGCCAATAATATCCTACTCTGAGGATCTTATAAGCCATTGACCTCCAGGCGTGATGTCCTCTACACACTCCTTTGTGAAATTATCTTATGACCTTCTCTATTTCTGATTCAACCAAACAAACCAATAGGAAGCCAAGTGGGTCCTTCCAATACAATTGTCTTTTGGATATACAGTACTTGGCTACATGTAGCTTCAACATTCTGGCTTTAGCTGGGGGTAAGTCACTCGGGCACTTCAAAGTCAACAGGTAGGACACTATGTCTTTGTACCAATCTGATGAAGCAAACTTCTCTTCGATTCTGATTTCAGTTATTTGTTCATCGAGCTCGTTCATGTCCACACACTCTTCACCTCCCTGTAAACCATTTATTCCGAGAGCTCTAAAATTTGATTCAACTAAGAGTTTAGCTAAACCTTGCCCCTTTACTAGTCTCGTTGGTTTTATCTCCAAGTCGAATTCTTGAATTTTGGCATGCCACCATCCTCTTTTGCCATCACTGTCGGATTGAACCATAATGTCTTTTACGGAGCTGGTGGGTATGTACGCAATTACCTTGGAATGCAACACATAGGCTCTGAAAGCCTTTGATGCCTTCACCATAACATATGCTTGTTTTTCTATTATATTATATCTTAGTTTGGCGTCTCTAAGACTTTTGCTAAAAAATGCTATCGGTTGCTTGAAACCTTCTTCATTTTTCTGGAGGAGTATCGCGACAAGTGTGTGTTTGGAGGCAAATGAGAAAATAAGAAAATCCTTTAGATAATTAGGACTTGCTAGTAAGAGCGCCTCGCTTATAACCTTCTTGATGCATGCAAATGATTCTTTGGCCTCTGCTGTCCATTTCACTTCGCTGTTTTTCCTTATCATGTCTGTGATCAATTTCACGATTTCAACAAAGTTTGGAATAAATCTCCTCAAAAAATTTATTTTTCCTAAGAATGACTGAATCTCTTTTACATTCCTAGGTATATTTATTGTGTCTATAGCTTCAACTCTTTTAGGGTCAATCCTAATTCCATCTCAAGACACAATATGGCCCAAGAGTTTACCTTCTTCCATAGCAAAATGAGACTTTTTGGGGTTTAAAGACAAACCGAACCTGCAACATTTCTCAAATGTCTGCTTGAGATGTATCAGATGATCTTCATTAGATTTATAAAAAATGGTTAGATCATCAAGATAGATAACCAGAAATTTTTCCCTTTCGCCAATGAAAGCAATATTCATAGCACGTTGGAAAGTAGCACCTGCATTCACTAAACCAAGGCATCTTGTCATACATAAATGTACCCCAAAAGGTGGTGAAGGCTGTTTTTTCTTTATCGTGTTCACTGATGGCAATATGATTGTACTCGGAAAACCCGTTGATCATCGAAATCCTATTTTCCCCAACTACTTTTTCTAAAACGTGATCCATTTTGGGTAGGGGGTAATTATCTTTGAGGGAGGACTTATTTAGATTTCTGAAATCGACACACAGTCTAAATTCCTTGTTTTTCTTTCTAACCGGGACCAGGTTTGCTACCCAATCGGAGTATCTTAGTGGTACAATTATTTTTGCATAGAGGAGCTTTTTGACTTCCCTTTCGATCACGGGCAATAAAATAGGATTGATTTGTTTGAGTTTTTGTCTGAAGGGTTTGACACCAGGCTTCAGGGGTATCTTATGTTCAATCACAGCGGTGTCATAGGTTCTCATCTCATCATATGACCAAGCGAAAACATCTTTGTACTTCCTAAGCAACTCCGCGTATTTACTTTTGTCTTCTGGGGACAGATATTTGGATAGTTTCACCATTCAAGGGTTTTCTTTAGTACCTATGCCACAGTCCTCAACCTCTTCAGGTTGAGGTTGTAGAGTGGATATTGAAGGGATATCATCTTGATTGAATAATCTTTCTAGGGGAATCAGGCCCTTGGGGATCTGGTTATTTTTAAGAATGAGCATTCGATGATTCATGATTTTATCGTGGAATTCTTGAGGATCCTCACCTTCCTGCATGATCCAAATAGGATCATTTTGGTTTTCTTGATTAGTATGCGTTTCGACAAACTCGTCTATTGATTCTAAAAATTTGCGAAGCTGTTCATCATCCTCAAAGACTTGCCAGTACTGTATGTTATTCGGTATAGAAGGTCGGTGCCTCATTTATATGTGGTATTTTAGTTTAAATGCGGTGGGAGGTGTGAAAGTTGAGAATGCTTTGGCTAACACATCAGCCTGTTGGTTTTCAGTCCTTGGAACGAAATGCACCTTCACAGAGGAGTAGAAATTTTCAATCTAATTCCAGACGCAATTCCTGTAGGACCTCAACCTAGGATGTTTGGCCTGGTACTATCGGTTTACCTGTTTTATGATTAACTCGGCTTTAGCAAAGACTTTGAGGTTTTTTTATTTTCATTCTCCTAGCGTCTTCTAATCCTAATACTAAGGCTTCATATTCACATATGTTATTTGTGCAGTCCACATTCCACTATAGCCTATATGAAAAGGGGATTACAAATTGATCACCAGGAGCCACAAGGAGTGCCCCTGCTCCAGCTCCTAAGTAGGATGAAGCACTGTAAAAAAACATCTTCCACACACCAGTGCTATATACATTTTTTTTTAATTTTTAATTTTTCTGTTTTTTCTTCTGTACAACTTTCATCTATACCTACCTCAATATCATCATCAATAGATAAAATACAATTACCTAAATCTTGATCATCAATATATACATGGTGGTTATTTGGGTTATGTGGATCACCTACAGTGAATACCAACCTAGTTTCTCTATAAAGATGTGTGTATTGTCCTCCAAAAACTAGAATCGTAGCATATGTCATGTCAAATTGGAGAGATCCTCCAAGCTTGGCACCCCATGACCTAAATAACAACATACCATATTTCGGAGGGATATCGATGACAACTACGTCCATAAGAATGATTTTTGTGGGTATTTGTGCCAGACTTACCACCAGGTCTTTAATCATGCCTATGCATTTGACTTTTCTTGAATCAAATGAATATAAATCTCCATAAGGCATAGTGATTTCGAGACCTAATTTATCCATAATGTCTTTAAGCATCACATTGTCGGATGCTCCAGAATCTAGCATGCAGTTATGCAGTAGGTGGTCGAACAAGGTTAAAGTGATATAGAAGGGGGCAACAGTGTCTCTCACACCTTCAAAATGCGGACCAAACACTATGTTCGGCTTGTCATATTCTAAGTTGATGACATAGGCTTGGCTTTCATCTTCTGAAAAGTTAATCATCTTGGTAATTTGTTTTCTGTATATGGGATTTTTAGCCAGTTCAACAAGTGGGATAGGGATTTTGATTTTGTTTATTTCATTTTCCAGACTAAAATTTCCCAGGGCCTTATCACTCTCTATGTTTGGGACCTCCATTCCTTTCTTTTCAGCTTTTCTTTGTGGTGCGGATTTGGTTTCAATCACAGGGACCTGTGTTTTCACGGTGGGTGTTCCTACTGACTTTGACTTGACAGGTTGCGTTTCAGTGGTTTGGGTTTTTGCAGTTTGTTTCTCAGCAACCTTTGGAGCCACTTCATCAGTTTCGCCCCTAGGCAAGATCTTTTTTGTTGGGGCAGTTGGAAGAGTCTTGGTCCTAGGTCTTAAATTATATTTCTCATGTAGTTCGGCTATAATATCATCTGCGATACCCTGATCGGTCAAATATTTAGAAGTATCGTTGCTAACATCGTCTTCCGATCTAATTTCTTTATTTAAGGATTTTTCATAATCTTGTCTTGATAAATAGGGTGATTTACTATCTTCACCAAGATTATTTATATCCTCATCTAACTCTTCAAAATCTTCTAGGTCTTCCTCTCCAATGAAGTTTTCACTTTTGAAGGGCGTTGGGATTTTTTGATCTTCATTCTTAATTATTTTGTGTGGGGCCTGAGGATCAGTATTTCTTCTAAAATCCTTCCTAGGAAAATTATCCCTTTTTGATTTCTAGTTCCAATTTTGAGATCTTATTTGACAGTTCTCTAATTACCTTAGCCATCTCGTCTATTTTATCTCCCGAGGATTTTTCCGATCCTGAGGATCCACCTTGTTCTTTGAATTTCCTATTTTGTTTGTTCTCGATTTCTATTTTTGCTTTTAATTTCCCTGATGCCATCATGTTCGATTCGATTTCTAGAGCATTATCTTGCATTTTCGTGAGATCTACTGATCTCCTTTCTCTCGATAATAGAGCGAAATCAGGATCAAAGGCTCCAATGAAAGTCACCTTTTCTATGGGTTGAGAAGGTTTGACCTCGACCGAGATTTTATTATACAACTTGTTAAACCTTTGCGTGAACTCGAGAACTGATTCTGGGTTTTTATTTCTAAGGGCTCCAAATTTAGTGAGGTAATAGAGGTGATCTCTCCTCTCCCCCCATTGTCTGATAAAAGCGTTTTCAAGTTATTCGTAAGATCTTAGAGATCCGGCTGCTAAGGCTTGGAACCAGGTCCTCACCTGTCCTTCGAAAGTCTGAACGAGGAGTCTAGAATAGACATCTTTGTGTTCAATTTCGAGGATGTCGACAAAATGGTCAAAGAAATTTATGTGTTCTTGAGCGGTTAAATCTCCTTCCCCTGTAAATTTGGGAAGACTTTTCATATAGTTTTCGGTAAGGTCATGTAGGGGAACTAGGAAGAAAAGGGGGGCATATCTGGCAGCTACCTTAGAAAAGATTCCAGGAAGCGGTGCTTGGCCGCTTGCTGGTCCTCCTGGGGCACTGCCCCCAGCTCCTGCACCTCCATGTGCGGCCATTGATAGATTTGAGGCTGAAGCTTGGAATGTGTGAGGAAAAATTTAGTCTTTGAAGATAAAAATTTTAAAATTTGTTTCAAAATAGGCTCCAATTGGGGACCTCACTCCTTGTGGGACGAGAAGAATGAGTAGACTTAGTGCCTTTATTGGGTTAATGGAGTCAAAGGCTTCTTTCTGCGGAATTTTCTTAGGAAGGGGATACAGAGGGAAAAAAAGATCTCGTCTTTACTTCTGAAAAGCTTTTCAAAACTCCCATGTGTTGTAAACTCAGCTGCAGTCCCATTCATGTTCTTCTCCTTCTCACTACTAAATTTAAGTCTGCTTTAAGATGATCAAAACAATCCTAGGAAATCCAACAGATCTTGTGGCTTTTGGCTTGCATCAAAACGAATTAAAATTCATGCTTTTAATCGGGGAGCCCTGTCTGGACTTGGGATGTAGATCCGGTTTCGAAAAGGCTGGTAACCAGAGTAGAGTGAAACTTACGTATGATAGCCTTACAAATACCTCAGATATTGCTTCACTGCCAGCCAGCCTGTTCAGTACCCTGGTAAAGTTATCTGTCCCTTTTTACTGAATTTCCTTTCACCACTTCGAATCATAGTTATGTATTT
>JASDQU010502554.1:14533-24779 GCA_032191745.1 Picea mariana
CGTTGATCCGGGCGCTCTAATCGCAGCCGTCCAAATTTGATTTCCATTTAAACACAGACGCCTTTGCATCCCGAACTTAGGGCAAGTGGGTTTTTAACCCCTTCCTTCACATTTTACCCCCCTTTATAAGAAATGTCGCTAACAAGATCATGGACAACTTAGCAAGTGGAAAAATCCACCAATAGATGTTTTGGAGCACCTCACGGGAAACAAGGAAATACAGGTTAGTGAATCCCTAAAAACGCGGGTCAAGTTGAACTAGGGTTTTAGATACCTACGATTTTGTCATTTTAGGGTTTTGACACCTAAGTTTCGGCCTAAGGTTGTCCAAGAGTCATTGTAATGTATAAATAAGGGTCAAGAGGACCTAGGTTGGGTTAGATAAAATGTAATGAGAAATTACTGTTGTTGAGAGAGAGAAGTATTCTGTCGAGAGAGAGTCTGTGTTGTAAGATCTTCAGCTGGGTGCGAAGATCAACCCTGCAGCCGGGTGTGCAGGGAGGTGAGAGAAAGAGAGAGAGAAGGAGAGAGATCTGCAAGCTAAGAGCGCATATATAACTGTATGTTTTCCTATAATATCAAGAAACGCAGTTCTGTGGAAGTAGCCCTAGGGAGAGGGTGAACCACGTATATCTTGTTGTTGTGTGTGATTGATGATGTGTTCTTCTGCTTCCTGTTATATTGTTATTGCAATATTATGTTAGATATGAGATATAACTTGTGCAGTAGGATTAAGGGAGATAAAGAATAATTAGGTCATTGTGTGTTGTTGCCTTGGATCCACTTACATTTCCTCTGGTTGTAGACGCTTGTGTCCTGCAACCCCCTATTGCTACTTCAGGTGAGACTACATCTGCTTCGCAGATGTTGCCGAAAGGGCCAATAGTTAGGGCTTGTTGGTTCATTGTTAGAGTTGAACCTTGGGTCTGCCCCTGTGCCAACAAGTGGATGAAAGAGTTAATGTGTCTATTCACTCTAAACGAAGGTGTCTCTGAGCCGTGGCCTGCTACAATTTTCATTTTCATAGTAAGTCACAATACATATAGTCTGTGTATAGCTCACCCATTTGTAATTTCTCTTGAGCATGATAGAAATCCCATTTAAACGTTGATATATGTGAGTATTTAATGCATAATGTTCTAGTAGTGTGGTGGTTTTATTTATGCTTGTAGAGTTTAATGGCTACCACAAATTCAAACAGCTCGCATTTCCTCACTGTTGAATAATTTTGGAGAGGGGAAATCAGTGGTTCTCAATTTGGAGTTGTTGAATAAGTTACTAAATTGGTTTTTCTCTCTCCTGTAAATCATTTTCTCTTTCACAAAGGAAAATTTTGTTTGTTTAGATTGTGTTTTGAAGTGCCCACAAATCTTATGGTTTGTTGGGGTTGATTTATCTTTTGTTGGGCATATTTAATTACCATAGGGGTCGATTTATCCTTGATTGGGTGTCTTTAATTCATACATGGTTGTTTTTTCTTTTTTTGAGCCATTTTCTGAGTGTTAGGCATCTCAATCGACAAATGGGTCGATTTAAATCCTTGTTGGGTCGTTTTCTTAGAGTTGGGTGTCCATGCATTTCCCACGGATCATACAAGACATTTTTACTATTGTTTGGGCATTGGTTCTTTTCCCATGAGCCAAACTCCACATTTTATTTATTGTTAGGTGATTCAATCCATTTTTCTATGCATTCCCTTTATTGTTGGGATGTGTAAAGAGTCTTTGTTGATTAATTGGGTTGGTTGTCATTGATGTCAACCCTTGAAGAAAGTCCGGTAGTGAATTCTGGTAGCACAAAGGTTTGGGTAATGGACCAAAGTTTGTTTGATGGATAATGGAATGAGTTTTGATATATTTGTAGGAAAAACTATTCTAGATGGATAGTACATGTCATGCCATTTTCGATGGTATGTGGAACGTCACATAACTCCTCACTGTTAGAGAGTTATGGCCATGTGAAGTTGGAGAACCCTCATGAGTCATCTAGAAGCCCCAAAAGGTCAAAGTAGTCAAAGTGTTTGCAAAGAAGAAATTATTTAAATAATAAAGAGAAGTGATGAGTGTACTATAAGTCAAAGAGGATGCACAAGAAATTATTTAAATAATAAAGTTAATGGAGAACTTACTAATTATGGAAAGTGGTTAAGTTAAGTGGACAAGTGGTTATAAGTGGGTTAACCCTAAAATAAGGAAAGTGGGTTAAGATGGTTAGAAGGTAACCCCTTGAGGAAGCTACATAAATGTATAAATAAGAGGCAAGGGTCTCTCATTCAAATCACACTTGAATATCATTGAATATTTATTTTTGTGAAAGGTTATTTAGACAGGTATTATTGATAGAGAAAAATTGCAACAAAAAAAGTGCGGCAGGAAAAGTGCAGCAGAAAAAGTGTGGAAGGAAAACTGAGGCAGAAAAAGTGCGTAAGGAAAACTACGGCAGAAAAAGTGCAGCAGAAAAATTGCGGCAGGAAAACTGTGGAAGAAAAAGTGCGGCAAGAAAACTACGGTAGAAAAATCGCAACAGGAAAAGTGTGGCAGAAAAACTACAACAGAAAAAGTGCGACAGAAAAACCATGGCAATAGAACGCTACAAGAAGCAAAAAAGGGCTTTTGGTTGAGGTATGTTGTCGAAGTTATTGGTACAGATAAAGGTTGTATAACAATGAGGTTCTAGCAGATGGTTTGAGGTACAGACTTGTGGTATAGTGTTTGAGGTATATGTGATCAGATCATATTTGGATGATGAAATTGATGAGGGCTTTTGGTTGAGGTACATGTTGGGTATATGGTTGAGACAAGTAGTTAATGAGTTGGCACATACATGAGGTGTATAGTTGATGATGTTGGTACATCTTGATGAGTCATAGTTGATGTGTAGTTGATGGATGATTGGTACATACTTGGTACATGGTTGGAGGTACTTGTTAGTAGTATTGTTGACACATGGTTTATGGATTATGTAGCATACTTGTCTTGGTATATTATTAGAAGCACATATTGATCTTGGTGATGATTATGAGTTGTTGTGATATGCTTGGTTGATGCACATCTAGGTGATATTGTGCATATGGTTGAGAGTTATCTTGGTGATTGATCTTGGTAAGTAGATCTAATTTGGTCAATAAGATTGATAAGATGGGTTGTTGTGATAGGTTGTTTGGACAGGTTCTTGTGACAGGTTACTTGTACAGGTTTGGTGCATGGTTGATGCACTTGTTCATGGTACAGGTTGAGGTATAGGTTGGTGCATGGTTGATGCACTTTTTTATGGTACAGGTTGATTACAGGTTGTTTGGTATAGGTTGGTGCATGGTCGATGCACTTGTTTATGGTATAGGTTGATTACAGATTGAGGTACAGGTTGATGCATGGTTCAGATTATTGGTACRGGTTGTTTGGTGCAGGTTGATTGGTACAAGTTTATAGCAGTATATCTCACAGTGATAGTGTGACAATGGTTTCATCATTCTACTTATACGTCAGGGAAGTTGGATGGGGMAAGGACARGTGGTTGTAACCACCTTCCGGTTGTAGTTGGAGAACATAGGGGGTTGTAGTCTCCTTCTGGTTGTAGCCAGAGTATTGGGGAGTTGGAGCTTCCTTCGGGTTGTAGCCTAAGAAACTAGGGGGTTGAAGCCTCCTTCCAGTTGCAGCTRAAAAACAAAGGAAGTTAGTGCTTCCAATTAATGTAATTCTTAAAGACATATAAGAAAAAGCATTATAAGGTTTTCTCCCACTTTGGGTTTCCACCTAAAACACTAGAGTATTGTGTATGTGTTTAATTGCTCATTTGTTCATTGTTTATTTACTCTACAACTATTGGATTATAATGCTACATTGATATAATACTTTCATTTTATGGTGAAAAAAGATTAAATTGCTCTATTACTAATTCACCCCCCCTCTCAGTAATCCAATAGTCTGTGGTCAACTAGTGTGAGTTTAGAGGGAATTTTGGGTTTTTAAGCATTCTTGTTTCTTAACATTAACACCTTAGGTCACCTCCATGTTTCATTTAATTTTAAACATGTACATCGATTACTCTTGAACGTTGAAAAGTTCAATAAATTCATTATACATCCATGTTGATGAGATGGACATGCCATAGGCCCACTGTTTGCGGATCACATACACAACCTATAAGGTTGAACTCCTTGAATCCCCTCATTGAATCATAGATCTAGTTTTTATGCTTATACACAAGGATGAACTTCTTGATTCCTAGTGGTTTCTAGGATTCAATTAGTGTATCCTTGAGCTTATGTATGATCCCTAAAGCTCATCCTAGCAGCCTTAATGAGCTCATTCTTGAGCTTGAACATAATCCCTCAAACTTGTGTATGCTCATACATAAGCTAATTGAATCCTAGATCTAGTTTCTATGCTCATACATAAGCTCAAGGATGAGTTCAATGAATCCTAGAGGTTGCTACGATTCAATGAGACCATTCTTGAGCTTGTGTGTGAGCATACAAAAGCTTAAGGGCTCATATGAGCATACACAATCTTAAGGGCTCATAAACAAGCCCTAAGATGAGATTATTGAAACATAGTGGCCCTCATTGAATCGTAGATCTAGTTTGTATGCCCATACACAAGCTTGAGGAATAGTGCATTGAATCTTAGCAATCATTGGGATTTAACGAGCTCATCCTTGATCTTGTGTATGAGCATACAAATTCTCATAAGATTTATACACAAATTCTTGAATCTTAGCAGCCGCTAGGATAGAATGAGCTCATCTTTGAGTTTGTGTATTAGGCCTATAAGTTCTATGTAAAACTTTATGGCAAGAAAAATTCAAAGCAAAAAATTATTAAAGTTAAAACATAAATAGTAAAATCTCCACATGATAAGCCCATCCTTGATTTTATGTAAGAGCATTATGAGCTTGAGTATCAGCTCATTGAATCCTAGTAGTTTCTAGGATTCAATAAGTTCATCTGTGAGCTTGTGTATGAACCTTGGGGAGAAAATAGTTATGGGTAGTCTTGGAATCCCTTGGTACCTATTTTGAGAAATCCAAGAACTCTGTAGTATTAATAGACTCTTCTACATCTTAGTTTGGGCTACATTCTTCTTAGATAGACTCAGAATTCATGAGTTGTGGAGTACGATTGTAATTTTAAATAATTTCCCTTAATGAAATCACTTATCATTGCACATTTGAATTAGGGTTATTACAGGGATCCATTAGCCCTCTTCTAAGCATATAAAATCTCATATGGGTCGCACAAAAGCTCAAAAATAAGCTCATTCAATCCCAAGGGTCACCAGGATTCAATGAGTTCATCCTTGAGCTTATGTATGATGCATGCACAAGCTCATAGGATGAGCTCAAGGATTAACTCATTAAATCTTAGTGGCCCCTAGGATTCAATGAACTCATCCTTGAGCTTCTATATTCTCATACATAAGCTCAAGGATGATCTCATTGAATCCTAGCGACTGCTAGGATTTAATGAGTTCATCCTTGAGCTTCTTTATGAACATACACATTGAGCTCRTGTTTTCTTCTCTTTAACTAGTATCTCCAATGATACCTAAGATTACAATTATTTCYYTATATCAGTAGGATTTCACAATTGCAACAGTTTCTAGGATTAAATGAGCTCATCATTGAGCTTATGTATGAGCATGCACATTGAATTTATGGTTTCTTTTCTTTGACTAATACGTCCAAAAAGAARTAAGATTATAATTATTTATCTATACCATTAGGATATCACAATTGCAATGGAGGGAATCACCGATGGAACCCACATGGTTCTAGGCATAGTAATCTTACTAATAGACATGAAGCAAATCAAATAAGTTAGTTGTAATTCTCAACTTGTTCCTTGTGGGTATTTGTTTTGTATTATTGATTGATGCAATCAAGTTGGGGAAACTATGGATTCTTTTCATTCAAAACCCAATCAAGCAGTGTTCATATAATAGATGTGTCTATACTCAAACTTGATAACAATGGATATTTGATTATTTGGACTATGAATGTTTGTCATCACATTGGTGGTTGAAATAATTATTTAGGCCCATGCATAGTTATGGGCATAGAAATCCTACTAATATACATGGAGAAAACTAAATAAATTAGTTGCCCTTCTCAACTCGTTCCTTGTGGGTGTTTGTTTTGCCTTATTTATTGATGCAATCAAGTTGGAGAAACTATGGATTATTATCATTCGAAACTCAATCAAGTAGTGTTGATATACTAGATGTTTCCCTACTCAAACTTCATAATAATAGATATCTAATTCCCGAGGATTTGAATTTTAATCACCACATTAGTTGCTAAAATATTTCTTCAAGATCGAGTCCTTACATAACTAGTTATGATCACATTGATCCCATCGAATTGCATATGAAAATTTGATTGGACTATAACGAGTTATACATTTCATCTCTTGTCAAATATTTTATGGAGTAATTGTTAAGTCATGTTGTTTGATAGCATGTTAAATATTACAAACACCATCTTTGTTGGGGCCTTGCAATGTGTTACCCCTTCAACTCACATCTATGTGGAAAAAGTCGTAATCCACATGGTGCAACCCAAGAGGGAACTACTAGGACGGTCACCACTGTCACCTAAGAAACCTATACTCTCACTCTTGGTTGCCTCTTCTCCAACTAAAGGGGATTATCCCTAGGTAATAGGTTTACTGGAGCTACAAAAATGAGGCAGAAAGGTGATATGAAGAGATCGCTCTAGCAAAACAATGTATTTGTATTTTGTGTAGTATAATGAGAATAAAAGAGTGATGGAAGACAGGGGAATAGTTTCTATCCAATTATGGGCCAATGGAGTCAAGAGGGAAAGCAAAAGAGAGAAATCCATGAATGGTTAAAGCACAAAGAGATATTATACATGCCACACTAAGCTTTAACTTGTTGTTAAATGATGAAGAAATGTACTTTGAGGGGTCCTTAAAGGTACCAGACTCAAATAATGTTATAAGAGCGAGTCCTACAATGAATTATTGATCCAAAAACCACTTTTAACAAGATGATTGATGCAAGACGATACATTCAGAAATATGACATCAAAGGGATTTAAGAGGAGAAAATCTCTAACATGAAACACTTCCACATATGATAAATGAACCCTTCTTTATGGCTTCTCATAACAATCTCTTTGCAAGCAACTCCTAGCATCCACCAACAACAATTAGAACTAAAATATAACTTCACATATGATGAGCAAGAACCCTTGAAATTTCCACTAAGCCTCCAAAAAATATATTGAACAAAGCTTCAATAGGAGAGACTCTTTGTGTTGAGGATTTTGTTGCATGGGTGAGAAAAATATCCTTTGTTAAGCTAGGCTATGAGCTAAACAACAAAAAAAATGTTATTTATCGGACAAGCGCAAGAGTATTACCATATAAACAAATCAAAGAAGCATGCACAAAATAAAACTATAAGAATGTCATTCAAACATAAAAACTTGGAGGGAAACAACAATACCCATATATTAGTCCAATGGAAAGGCATAAACATAAGTAACAACACCTGGGAAGAATGGTCAGATGAAAATGAGCTCTAGCACTGTACTTGGGATGGGTACTTTTGCTTCTTGAAATCCCTCTCTAACAATGGTGAATGAAGAAGTCTTTGTTCTTTAATGAAATAACATAGACAAGAATGAGGGCGATGAACAATAGAGATGAGAGAGCAAGATAGATTATCTACAGTCTCATTCCTACAACATAAACTTGCAACTCTTGTCTTCTTTTAAATGTTACCCCATGGCTTTCATTTATAGAGAAATTCTAAACTCTCTGAAAAACTAGTTCCAATGTGAAAGATCTTCATTCAAAATGAAGATCTCAATGTTTGAAAGGGACTTTGAAAGGCCAAAGTACTCCTCGTAAATGGGATGGGAGCTCAAATTTCTTCTATACATCAACATAGATCTACCTAAGCTAGGCCTTCCTCCTAAAATGCATTGAATGGGTCACACTCACAAGTTTGAGTAGAATTTCACTCATCCCATGCCCATTCCACGGAATTTCGAGCCCTAAA
The DNA here is from genome assembly GCA_032191745.1 of Picea mariana. NCBI lineage: Eukaryota > Viridiplantae > Streptophyta > Pinopsida > Pinales > Pinaceae > Picea > Picea mariana. The sequence continues at coordinate 22,564 of JASDQU010502554.1, forward strand.
AACAAGCTTTTTAGTTGAAAAATAATGCATGATTTCATCAATACATGAGGAAGAAGATGGCTGATTTTTTTTTTCATTTTTAGTACCACAAATATGCTCCACATGCTAGGGAAAATCTGCATTAAACCTCATATGACATGGTAGAAAAATGTTGCAACATATATGCGCTAGAAGTGAGAGTACGTGGCTAAAATAATTCTGCATAACAATGCTTTATATGATGCCCAAAATCTTCATTGTTAATAGTAGCACATGGTTGGAAAATATTATGCAATTTTTCTGAATTTGTGTCCACCATGATAGGCTACCTCAAAGGCTCAAAATTTGTAATTTTTTCATTAGACACATCACTACAAGTATCATAGATAGGGTCTCCATAATTTTCAAAACAATCCATGTACGTACTATGATAAAAAAAATATATATATGAAAATCAATGTCCATAACTTCATGACGTAAAATGCCATTATCTTCATCAAATAGAGAGGTAAATACATTTTCCAACTTGTCATCATCCAAGGGTTTGTCTTCAAGATCCACCTACTTGACATCATCATAAAACATATCATCAAATTTGAAATTTTTAGAGGGGTTATAAATTACCAAACTCATGTTTTTGTGTGAAGGAAGAATGGATGTTTTAATGGTCTCATCATCTTCATCAAATTCTTTTTCATGATCTTCAATGGGAAAATGAAGTGCTTCTTCATGTACTTGAGGACTTTTTTCATCAACGTTTTCTTCTTGTGGAGGAGAAACAATATCTTCAATGCCCTCATTATCCTTGTCTTCTTCTAAATCTAAAATGTTATGCAGAGATGGCTTATGGGAAAAAGAAGAGGGATGGTCATCTTCATGCAACTCATCTTGAAGCTTTGATGGATGAGGCTCATCATATTTTTCTTTGATATAATCACATAAGAAAACATAGGCATCACCTCTCTTTTCTATTTCCAAAAAAATATCACTTGAAGGATTATCATCATACTCCATTCCAAATTAACAACCTTTTATTCTATTATATCTTGAATATCAACAAGAATGCATACATCTTCTATATATTTTAACCTCGTACAATTATTTACTGCAAATGGATTTTAATAAAAACATATAAGATACAATGGCACACACACACACATTACACATAGATTTTACCCTGAAAACCCAAACCGGGAAAACCAAGAACATGTTTAGATCCACATCTATAATCTCTTATTCATCAAGTATATATATATATATATATATATATATATGATCCAACGACATCCAAAACCCCTAATCCATTGACTTGAATTATTCAAAAACCCTAATTCCTAAACCAGAATGAGAAAACCATCGACGAAAAACATGTGATGAAAAACTGCTAAAAACGCCCCCAAAAAAAATTGGAGGGTGCTACCCTCGAACTCCCACTCCCTTGTGACCCCCCCGCATACCCAACTTAATGTGGACACTATGTCTAGTCATCCAAAGAATATAACACATACCCAACATATTCCACTTTCTCATTACCATAAATCTAATATTTCTGAAATTCTTTAACCAAATATGGAAATGATTTTATCTCATTGGGGATGAAATTACATACCAACCCCGTGCACTTTTTTCTTGCATTGAATGTGCAAACATTTTCTTCAATATATCTTCATGTACAATGTTAGAATCTACCACTTACTTCATAAAATATTTAAGATGTCTTAAATCCATCCAAGAATTTCCATCAAACTTTGGGACATGTGTAGTCCATGTATCAATGTGAACTTGATGTGGATATCCCAAAATGTATGAAAAATCCAAAGGAGCAAACAAATATTCTCAAAATTTTCCTTCGACTGGAGCCATACTTTTTCTTCAAATCTTGAAATGTATAAGGTGCTAGTTTTTTTAAATTTGAAACATGCATGCCAATCATACCTCATACCATACACCAAATATGGAGTTGTCAAGGTGAACCATCAAAGTGCCTTCAAGATGTTGCATGTGCTCACCTCTACGTACAACAAAGCCTTCAAAATTTTGCAAGGAACAAGGGTTTCGCTCCTTAGTGGAGTTACTACATGAGAATAAGATCTTCAAAAACAACACTCACAACATGCAATGAAGCATAGTCTTCAAAATTTCTAGAAAAATGGACTTTATCCTTGGTAATGAAGCCAAAATGTTATCTCTTCAACTCACATATAAGTGGAAAAAACCCTAATCCACAAGATCCAAAC
>JASDQU010502554.1:41689-74812 GCA_032191745.1 Picea mariana
AGGGGATAGATGCACTAAGCTGAGGCGAGTAATATGGTGCAGTCATATTTCTGAAAACCCAACTTTTACCCCCTCAAACTTGACCAACGAATTTTTGAACTGGTGCTTCTGGTGTTTTGGTACTTCTAGTTTTCTGGTATCGGTGAAAACTAGGGTTTCACTTTCCAGGAGATCTACCCACTGAAAAAGGTGCAATGAAGGTGCCAAATAACTCCTTGGGTTAGGTCACACTTTTCTATATGATTTTGAGGTTGAAATACTTCATCAATAAAAATCCCTAATTTGCATGTACGTCAACAACGACGTTTTTCACTTTCTCTTATGAAAGATGCTCTCTTCAGCTTAACTCTGATACCATGTTAAGGTTTAAGCTATTATTAGAGTTCTTTGCCTTTCACTAGATAACAATAGCATAGATAGGATCACTGAGAAATACAAAATCACAAGAGACACATCATTTATCCCAGGAAACCCTCATGGGGAAGAAAACCTAGCAAAACTTCCTTATTATAGATAGCAAATACAATGAAAAGAGATAACTCAAACAAATACAGAAAGTCCTCTCCCAAGAATGTGCCTCTCTCTCTTTCTCTCTCTCTCTCTCTCTCTCTCTCTCTCTCTCTCTCTCTCTCTCTCTTCTTCAATTGTAGCTCCGAACTTGTCTCTTGATGAACAAGTGAGTGTGTGTCTAAGTGAGGCGCTAGCCTCCTTATTTATACAATTTTGGCACGTGTGGAGGTGTCTTTTCATTGGTAGGGCTGACTTCTTCTTCTGGGTGGTTATAACCACCTTTAATATATATTCTGGGGCCGACTTCTTATTCTTCCTATTAAAATTATGTTTTGATGAATCTGAAAAAGGGGATTTGGTCATTTACAATACCCGACATGATAAATCCGCAAAATGGGATTGATCTAATGAATAATACATAAATAATAATTATAATACTCTTTGTAGTTACATTATTTAAACACTGCTATCCCCTTTTGACTTCCCTAAATTACCCTTAGGTTGTGTAGAACCTTGAGGCTTGATCTCACTAATGACATGTGAACAGTCATCTCTCAAGTGCATAAACGATGATACTGACTTGCCTGAGTCACTTGAAGGAGATGAGGTGGCATCAAAAACTTTTCCTTTGTCAGGCATATGGTGGGCCTTGGTTTTGAGCATTTTTTTTGTGTGGGAGGACTGTACAAGTGAGTGTGCAGGGGAAATATGAACATTTGGGTTAACATGTGGAGGAGGAGTTAAAGACAAATTTGGCCAGCCACGATGGTGGGAGACTGCTGGGTGAACAATCTTCTTCCATCCGTCATTCTAAGAAACTTCAGGTTGAAAATAAACATGAGGGGGAACATGGATACTAGGGACATGCTGGGGCTGGAAGGGAGGCCTCTCTAGCCTTGGCTGGACTATCCCTTGTCCAATCCAATTGAAAAATCTAGCTTGAAAGAGATGGTTTAACTCTTGAGGATCGACATCAAAATGTATTGAGAATCTGGGCCTTCTAGGCCCTCTGTTCCAGTTCCCTCTGCCCCTATTATTTCAGCCATGACTTCCTCTGCTGAAGAAGCTCATCCTGTATGAAAAAATTATTATCAACTAGCCTTTTAAATAGACAATACATGACATTCTCTTAATATGAAACAAAGTTTGGCTCAACAATCACATCAGACCCATGCAATCCAATCCATAAAATTTATTTAGTAATTGTCAAATGAGCAGGGGGTGAAATAGGGTTCAGGGATATCTGAGGGGATTGTATTGAGAGAAAAAGTGATATCATGACCGGGAGAAAGAACATGATTACTGCTCAACAATTCATTAAACAACTGACTGTGCAAGAATACCAAAACATATGAACTATCATCTATCTCTGTGTTATTTTTTTATCGCTTTTATACATAGTTTTAATTTAATTTTAGCAAACAAGGCATGCAAAAATAATTTGGGATCGTGAGGGGATTTTTAATGAGAGAAAAAGTGAAAAAATGAGAGGGAATTAGATGGATACTGTTCATAAAATCAATTAAATAAATCAACTATCATAACTCTATTTCAAATTTAATCCAAAAATCATCTACTTCCAAGACCTAAACATCTGTGCATTATAAATTATGTAAACATTTTCCATTCAACATTACTATATATACTAATGCTGATCTCTTCTTTTTTAAATAAACAAAACATGCACAACAACCTTTGTTATATATGCCCAACATTCATCTTTGGTAATGAAACAATAATACACCATGATAAACAATCGACCATCACTGCTCTGTAATCAACAATCGGTCCCGAATATACACATGTGCTTTTCAATCATAGACATATTTAAGAGCATATGTGAGGGACTAATCATAACACAAGGTCTTCAATCATATAATTTCATGAATCTAAAACAACAGTCAAACCCAAACATAAACCTCGAGCTTGATCTATATGTGCATTAGTATATATAGAATTCTTTTTAAAACAAATGATAGTCTGCACAATGATTCCAATATAACCATATCATGTATGAAGTGAACAGAACTAGATTGACACACATGCACCTTTTTTTTAATTTTCCAGAACCCTAATCAAGATTGGTGAAACTCACATAGGTGTATTCTTTATTTTTAAATGTAATCGAGATAATGCTGGGATTAAGCACATTAATCAAGACCATAAATGAATAGAAGGATAGCTCTTGGCTGTATATAACTCTACTTCTCTTTCTGTTCAAAAACATTCATCACAAAGAGGACACACAGTGATTCAAATAAGACGAGGGAACCCATATCTTTAACATTTTCACCATTCATTAAATTGATAACCAAAAACTTAACAAACCCCAGAGGGTTCCCGAGGAGGTAGAGAGAAGTCAGAGTCCAAGTACGACTCTTTAAAAATTAAATGCAGAAAGGAAACATAATCCTATTTGTCTCTTAAAAAAAAAAACACAGAGAGATGACGGTCTTACATATACTCATATCCATTTTACCATCGATTAACAACCACAGGCCACAAAATAAATTTGAAAAAGAAAAAGCAGTGATCCATGCTCCTTTAAAAAAAAAAAAACACAGTCCTTTGATTTATAGCTCCAAGCTCTTGATAGAATCGTAAGTTAATGCCTGAGTGAAGAACAAATTCATTCGATCTAACCAATCCAGACACACACATATGTCACTAACACTTTTTGCAGAGAGGGTTAATTAAAAAAGTGATGGATACTCAAAACCACAGAGGGATAATGCTTCTTTCCAACACCCATGAAGTAGAACAAATTTCAAAAACAATTGACAACGATGCCACATACAATAATCATTATATTAGGGATGAGAGGAGTGATGTGTGGAAGCTCTTCACATTCATATCCATCAAAATATACACAGGCCTGCATTAACATTCAGGGCCAACCAAGACTAGAATTTTGGAAAGATTTCAACGAAAATACAGTAAGAAATGGGCCATCAACAACAGCTTGGGGTTTAAACAAAAGAAACACACCAACTGTTGAAAGTTGCTTTGCAACTAGATAAATATTATGACAATGACTGAGAGAGAAACGAGTTGACAACCACTAAAATACAACTGGTGGTAAAATCCCTTCAACCATAAAACATATACCTTTATTACACCACTGTCACCATTATTTCACAGAGAACAATCATAAAAAACCAAGATGACCCATAAATAACCAATGCACACCCATTAATTCGTTTGCAAATGTCAATATTTCACAGTATTCACAGAGAACCCAGAACACAATACTTCCACACAGTAAAAAACTCAAGAAAACATAGAATCCATGCATTATTGAGCCACCATTTGATTCATAAAATAGAGAGTCCATCATGGATGAAAAGCTCAGAGAAATACCTGAGAGTAAATTGCTTCAATGACGAACTGGTCGAGTTTTCCCCTTCCAATCTTGAAAACACGGAGTCTTCACAACCAACAAAAAAACAATGCAATAATGCTAGGGTGACGGGCTCAAGGGAGGTTTGGAATGACGTGTAGTAAATGCACCTCGCTTCCTCACCTAGCCCTATTCAATTCCATGTATGATCCAACCCACTAACGTATCATTCACCACTAACATCAAACCATAACCAATGCCAAAATTCAATGCAATGTCCATCGTAAGATATGATACCATATCTATTGTATAGTGCGCCACCCGAGATATATCACATCTATACATTAATCTCTTGCCATAACTCCATACGATAATCATATATTAATGTTACCATATGTGCCCCCTTTCAACTTTTAATAAAAATTGCATAGTCCTTTAACCAAACCATAGTATAATAGCTAGGTCCAATACTTGTATTCATTCATTTGAAGTTTTATATGTAGTCTTTTACCATGGACTTAGGATTAACACATAGTTCCTTTCTTTTTGTTTCAAGCTAGTTCTCATTTAATAATCCTTTTGTTATTGGATAAATCGGTAAATGAGGACATAAACTAATCTCCCTATATCCACCTAGATCTAGAACAAAACAAGACAGGACATGATGCTTTCCCTAAGTCACAATCATTGAATTTACTACGAAAGAAGGAATGGATGACATACCTTTATATATCGCTTCCTTATATATCTGTTGTCCCTGCTTCGATCCAGTGCTCTTGTGAGATCGGATCTGCAATGACACAAACCAACCAAAGTGAAAGAAATAATTGTAGATTCAATGGAAACCTAAACATGTGATCAAAGAGTCATGTAATAAAATGCTAATGATTTTATGGGAAAGAAACATGCCGCTGTATCATATTAAGTAAAAGTGGAAAATACAACCAGATTGCCTTGATTTCACAAGTTCCCTTTCGGTGGTCCTTTGTTCCAACGCACACATACACTTGCTCTGAATTTGCATGAATATAGTCCACAAAGATTGATGGACAAATGGAGGCCTCAAACATCAATTGTATCAGGATTCTACACACAGTCTTCAGCCTATTCTTCCAAAAATTCTTTGCTCAATCTTGCTTGACCTTGCTTAACCTTTTCCATGAAAAATACATTATTATATAGAAGTGAAGTGGTTACTAGGATGAGGATGATCCCACCAAATTAGAGAATCCAGTAGGATCACAACCATACGTATGCCACCTCACATTATAGAAGATTCTCCTTCTAGAAACTTCGTGAAACTTATTCCTTTTCTTAGCTTTAAATGCCGTTGCACCCTACCTATATAGAAGCATGTGGAAATCCCATGGTCCAGGGATAGAGCATCCTACAGAAATCAAGGATTTTCGCATTGTGTAACACTGTCAGCCTGCGGCGTCATTCTAAAAATGTGCCTTGTAGGGGAAGAACTTAGCCATTTTCCTCATGTGAAAGATTGTTTTGGAAGCTTGAACACATGTTTGTAGGGTCATCATCATAGTGACCAAAATAATGTGTAACAGAATGCCCCCCAAAGTATGAGGCTGGAACATGTGACAACCAAAATACTTTGTAACATGCGCGAGTGTGTCGGGAACAAGGAGCGCACCAATCAGGAACCTGCAAAAAATCAAACATCTGCATAGAATTATACCATTTCTAAGGTAGGCATTCCCATGCTCAGACTAAAAGTGATTGAAATCAAAATGCAATGCATGGTCACCGATTATACACCATGGATCCATGTCATCAAGTTTCTACATAGCCACCAGAAATACACCGTGGATCTATGTATTAGAAAGTGTAAATTCAGACACAACCACGAGACATACAAAGTGGATCTGTGTGTCAATAAAAATCATGAATACTCCATCGCAACCTGGACCAAAAATATGAGATCCAGGGTCTTCAATCTCATCATCCGTAAGTATGAATCTAACCATGCGATTACAGGTGCTGAAGTTTAAAATGGTAGAAACCACTTGATTACCGATCATTGATGAAAACCGTTAACAAGTGCGAGGGAAATCACCATTGGTGTCAATGACTCCCAAGGTACCTTAGTACAATCCAACGAATGTGAATAAATGAGTTGAAGTCCAACACTTGATGAAATCTCTTGATTAGGGACCAATGATGTGAATCCACCATCGAGAGCGAAGAAACCTGCCATTGAGGCATGTAGACTCTAATGTACTAAATGATTTCTAAGTCTTGTTCCCGGATGATGAGTTGAATTCGACAGGAAAATAATCATCACAGGAGGGCCTTGATGTATCCCCCATCAGTGACATGAAATAAGTAACATATTTAGGGTAGATAAAAGTATGAAAATGATTCGAAACTGACACAGGGAAGGCCGACATGGTAAGAAATGAAAATGCAGATGGTCGACTTGAGGGAGGGCTTGTTTGGACTTCTCTTGAACATATGAATGACATGACATTGATCTTGGCAGCATTGAATCAAAGATGACCCAAGATAGGAATTCGAAGAAGGCCATATGAGAGACAAATGGATTTCCCAACCTAGATTCAAATGACAAAGGGGGTGTCATGTTCAAGAGAGACTAGTACGTCCACTAACATAGGTACAAAGACACATTTATTTCCCAAATTCCCCCCCACCATTTCTGGTGAGTACCTCTTTATTTTTACGCAACCTTGAGGAGGATACCATATGATTGTTGATGTAATCTCATCCTTTGGACAGGTCCCTTAGAGTATTTTTAATGAACCCTAAGAATGATTGGTTCGGTCCCATGTGGGTCTTTCGATGTTTGTTCAACAAGTCCAAACATAGAAAACTTGAGGGTTTTTCATGTTTATAGAGTCTGAAAAATACATTAAAGAGAACTCTCTCAGTTCCTTTTTCATAAAACAATTCGATGAGACCAAAAAAGTGATAAACTATTGGCCCTCGAATGTTTTCTTCAAATACATTTATGAGCGTGAAAAGAAAAAGGCCGCTCGACAATCTTTTCATTTTTATGGAGTGTGAAAAGAGCTTAAAGGATACTCCATAGGTTCCGTTTTTTGTGTTTCCATGACGAGTATGAAATAACGACAAAAGTATACTCGGTTGCGTTCTCATTGATTTTCGAGCACGACAACGAACAAAGACTAGGCTCGAGGTTTTTTTCTAAAAAACCCTAAAAATGACTAGTAAAGTGAACCAAAAAACATTCATATGATATTGTTCAGGACTTTAGTCTTTTCACCTGCGAAAAAATGAAAGACTCATGGAACCATTAGACCTTTAGATAATGATAAAATGAATTAAAATAATCAAATATTATTTAAAAAAGGAAAAACGTTGAATAAATAGGGGTAAAACTTCTCCTTTACTATTTCATTTGCATTTCATTCCAAACTTGTCTAGAAACCCTGTTTTTACCTGCTTTTTCGCCTGTCGATTGTGAGAAGCACAGGCTACCATTCAACAAATGATATCTTTCAACACGGTAAGCTCGTCATCCCCTTCTTTTCCAATGGATTAAAATGCATTTGTTTTGGTTAAAAAGTGGGTTTTGGGTGAGTTTTTGGGCCGATGGTTGCGCACTGGGGCTGTCGCAGGTGGCCAATATCGGGACCTGTGGAAACCCCGCACTGTATCTAAAGATTGCCTGCGGTGGCCGAAAGTCCAAAAATTCACCCACGCATTTGCTCAAAAAGAATTTCAAATGCAACGTTTGAAGATGCTAATCCCTTTTTCTTACTTCCATGTAGGTTTTTGATTGCCAAAATGTTGGAATGGAGAGGACGAGAATATGAGGATGATGACTTTGAGGCTTTGAATGATCCGGGGACCGTCAATGCCCTACGATAGTGCATATTATTGAAGTTTTTCAAAATCCAGGGCATGAGAGCCCAGATAAGGTTACTAGAATACCTGGTCCGCATGTGGCATGTAGACCAATAGGTGTTTCATGTGGGTTCCATGTTCTTTGCATGGATATCGAAGATATCTACATTTTGACGGGATTGTCCCATCATGGAGCACACGTGACCTTAACAGGAGGTCGAGGTGGTGGTTTTCCGATGAGTGAATACATTCGTCGATATTGTGAACCTGAGGTCGAAAGGCGCAAAGGTAAGGAAGCCATCAGAGGCGTTCGACATTTGACTCTCCAGACCATTTTTTTTACCATTTCATGGATGGCGGGAAGTGCATCTCCGCACATGGCCCTCCAAAGTTATTTCCAGTATGCCGTGGAATGCACGAAACCTCATGTGTTCAACTGGGGCAATGGTATTCTTTGTAGTATGAAGACGTAGTTAACCAAGAGTAAGAACAAGGACTTGAAGAAATTCAGGTGTGGGTCCATTTTGGTATCTTTCTTCCTAGAAAGAGTCCCTCATTTGCACCTACAGGTAGAGTGGGGTATACCAGCACCACGGGATCCAAGGATGAAATGGTGGTACAATATTATGGCACAACATGTAGCGGGGCCCATTGTGAAATACAATGATACATTCTTTGACTGGTTGAGGCCCCAAATATTGATGATCGATGACTATGCCTATGCCAGCTTGGACTTTCAAGGCAACCCTGATTTGGTTTTACCTGAGGGCTCTCAGTGGGGGAACCTAGGTAGAAAAACATTTTGTTTTTATGATGTTTTTATGAATTTTTGAATATAATATGTTTTTTATGTTCTCTATCCAAAGACTAATAAAAAAATTTGATCATGCAGATGTAGGGCCACACTGGACTCCAGGTTAATCCCCCATTCAGAGGCGAGGGGAAGCAGCTGTAGTAGCTGGATGGGATGATGACGACTATGAGGCAATCAAATAGAATATGGAAGGTTTGACAAGGGACATCCTAGACATTTTGATCAATGAGATACCGAGGTGTTATCAGTTCCACACTGTAGGCGTGTCTGGTTCACTTAGTTGAATGCTCCATAGGGTAGCATAGTCAGTACTATGCTACTGTGAAAAGCATCCATGATGCTCTTTTGTAGAAGTCATGGAATTCATATTTTGATATTTTGGTCTTTGGATGGAGAACACTTTTTGTAAAAAAAACATTGATCGTTATCTATCTATCTATTTATCTATCTATCTATCTATCTATCTATCTATATATATATATATATAGACACACACACACACACACACACACACACACGAGGATTCTATCGGATTACTTTTCTTTATATACAACATGTGATGTGTAATTGGGTTTATAAATGTCTCAAATGTCTATCTAACACATAATTAGCTAATGCATCAGTTAATGTATTTAGACATCTAGGAATGTGTTGATACTCAATGTAATCAAAGTAACGCTCCAAGAGACAAATTCGTAAATATACCCGTAACAAAGTAGGACTTCGTATAGTATAAATTTTACTTAACTGTAGCACTACTAGCTGTGAGTCAAGTCGTACAACCATTCTGCGAATCCCAAGTGAAATAGCATCGGTCAGCAATTCGATGACTGCACTATATTCTACGATATTATTGGTTTCCTGACCGAGGCAAACACCTTGTAGACGGATAAGTTCGTTCGTGGGTGCATAGATTCCCCAAGCAGCAGAAGCTAGGTTCTGAGTACTACAACTAGCACCATCGACGAAGCCAATGTAGGGTAGAGAAGATGTCGACATTTGGAAACCAAGCACAACACATGGCAAGCAGTTGGGGGTCGAAACCAAATAATGAAAAGAACACAAAAGTAGCACACAAAAAGTATGATACAGTAAAAATACAAGCACTCATGCAAAGATAGTATAAGCATAGTACTTCTTCAAGTAAATCCCATTTCTGGGTTCACTCAAAGGAATTCCATCATAATCTACTAGCTCGTAAGCTCCCTTCTCCAACAATCATTTGACGATATAAGGGCCGCACCACATAGCCTCGAATTTTTCGGCTCCTAGTAAATCACGATCTTGTTTGTAAAGGAGAACTAGATCACCTTTAGAGAAAACACACAGCTTGACATGTTTTTCATATTGGGCTTTTACGCATTTCTTCTGGGTTTCAATAACCAGGGTGGCATCACGATGGGTTTCGTCTAAGCACATTAGATATAGTAGAAATTCTTCCTCAGTAGAGGTGTTGGTAAGGAGTTCAGCGGCTAGCTTCAATGACGGTATCTCACATTCAATCGACAGAACAAATTCGATACCATACACTAATTAAAAAGTCATAAATCCCGTAGTGGACTTCACAGATGTCCGATATGCCCACAATGCTGAAAACAACATCGTGTGCCAACTTGTCTTGTGAATTCCTATTATCTGTCAAAGGATGGTGATGAGAACCTTGTTTATTGCTTCAACTTGGCCATTGGCCTGTGGATAGTAGGGGGTCAAGTTTTCGTGTTGAAAATCCAACTTTTCGGTAAGATCGAACATCATGAAATTTTGAAAGTGGCTACCGTGATCGGTGATGATAGCTTGCGAGATTCCGAATCGTGTGATGATATGATTGAATATGAATAGGGATGCAGTTTTTCTAGTATTTTCAAATGTAGGCATCGCCTCCACCCACTTCATGAAATAATCCACGGCTACGATAATGTATCCATGCCCCCTGACTGAGTGAGGGTTACAAGTCATGAAATCAATGCCCCATTTTGCAAAAGGTCCAACAGAAACTACAGGGTGTAAAGGAGTAGGATGCGATCTTATTTTGTTGTTGTATGTTTGGCAAGCGTGGCATTTTTGGATGGCAATAATACAATATTTAAATAAAGAAGGCCAAAAATACCCTGCTCGTAAGATATTTTGGGCAGTAGCATACCCGGACATGTGACCACCAAATGCTCTAGAATAACAGTCATTCAAAGCTTTCTCAGCCTCATCATAGGTGAGACAACATCTAAAAATAGAGTCAACCCCACGGCGATAAAGAGTGTCACCGAGGATAATGTGTTGATGGGCTTGATAGCGTATACGATGACGGTTGGCACTAGACAAATTGGTCCAGAAAGTTTGAGTCTGGAGATAAATAATGATATCCCCATACCAAAGGTCATCATAACTGATCCAAAAAAGGGATTCGTCGGGTAAAGAATCCTTTGCTACATTTTCTGTCTCAATGTAGGGAAGGTCACATATCAGTTCAGAAAACACCAAGGATTTCTTAGACTTAGCGCGTTCAAATTCTAAGTCAAACTCCTAGAGAATCACTATCCGTTTGGAGTATTTCCCCCCTAGAAATTGACGTGTAAGAATGTGCTGCATAGGGTTGCAATAGAAAATTACAATGGTCTTGCATAATAGAATATAGTAACGGAAACATTAGACAGCTTGAACAACTGCCAAGGCCAGTTTTTCAACATGTAAGTACTTGGCTTTGGTAATCGTGAGACTCCGACTCAAATAATAAATGACATGTTCGTCATGTAAATCGTCTTCTTGGACTAGAACCATGGAAATTGTAGAGTTTGAAGCAACAAGATAAAGGAAATAATCTCAACTATAATCGGGCGGGAAAAGTAGTGGGGTACTGGTTAAAATTAGTTTCAAAGCTTTGAAGGCTTTGTTGGCAGTGGTGTCCCATACGAACTCAGAACCTTTCTTTAGTAGTCGAGTAAATCTAAATGCTAACTCAGCGTAGTTTGGGATAAAACGATGTAAAAAGTTTGCGTTCCCTTGCAAACTTTGTAGCTGGCGGAGTGAGGAAGGAGGAGGGAGATTGAGAATCGCCTCGACCTTCAAAGGATATACCCTAATCCCCTGACATGACATAATAAAACCCAAGAGTCGGCTAGGCTCCACACAAAAGACACATTTATGTGGGTTTAAGTGTATACGATAGAACTAAGAACGAAGGAAAATGGCTCGGAGGTGTGTCAGATGATCACTATGATGCATGGAAAGCACTGGCAAGTCATCTAGATATGGCTGTACAATGTTCTTAATATCATGAAAAGCGTAAGACATGGCACGTTGAAATGTCGCACCGACGTTCTTTAAACTGAAGGGTAGTTTCCGGTAGGCAAAGGTGCCCCAAGGACAAATGAAAGCAGTTTTGTGTTGATTCGTGGGTAAGATATTGGTTTGATTATATCCAGAGAAACTGTCCATCAAAGAGAATATTTCACTTCTGATGCAATCATCGACGATTTGGTCAACGAAGGGGGTAGGAAAGTTGTCCTTAGGACAAGCTTTGTTGATATCCCTTTAATCAACGTAGAGACGGATCTGTTGGATCATGTTGTCATTAATGCCAATGGTTTGTCATTGATGCAAATGGTTTGTCATTGATGCCAATGGTTTAATTATTTGGGAGATTGTTGGATCATATGTAAATGGTCTAGTTTGATTGATGTCATTGATTGATGTCAAGTAATTGATTGATATGATTCCCTTGATGAGAATGATATATGTCCAAGTGGAAACCAATCGATAAAGATAGATCATTGAAATCGAGGACCCATGATTGTATGTGGAATAATGAGATGAAGATCAATGAAGTTGTTGATGAAACTATCATAGATGGATAGTGCTTGTCATGCCATTTCCGATGGTATGTGGAATGTCACATAACTCCTCACGGTTTGAGAGTTATGGCCTTATGAAGTTGGAGGACCCCCATATGAAGGCTTGAAGCCCCCAACGTCAAAGAAGTAAAAATGATTGAAAAGAAGAAATCATTATTTTAAATGATAAAGTAAAGTGACAAAATCAAGATGGATTATTTAAATAATAAAGAAAAGTGACAAAATCAAGAAGGAATATTTAAATGATAAAGTATTGGAGAACTTTCTATTCATGGAAAGTGGTTAACCCTAAAATAAGGAAAATGGGTTAAGTGACATAGAAATGGGTTAAGTGACCTAGAATATGAAAGTATAAATAAGAAGCTAGGATCTCTTGTAAAATGTACATTTGAATGAGAATCCTTTATGGATCAATGGAAAGCTTCTTGGTAATATCTTTTGGAGTATTGATGGAGATCTTCTTGTGAGAGAATCTTATTGGTGTGGAACTCTTGAGCATGATTGAAGATCTATTTTGAGGAAGAGAGCAAGAGGAGGATCTCATAGATGCATCAAAGTTTCGACAATGTTGGAGATCTTGACGAAAAAAGTCTCGGAGTCACAGAAAACCCTATTTTCTGATGTACACGCGGGCTGTCTGTGTATAGGGTGTGTACACACGCGGGATGGCTATGTATAGGGTGAGTGTACACGCGGGCTGACTGTGTACATGGAGCATGGACTCAATAAAATCATGGAGATTTGTGTTTGAGCTGGTGCCAAGCTCTTGGATGATGAAGCAAGTTCTAGATCTGCATTCTATGGCCTTAGATCTATCACTCAGACACTGGTATGGTTACATTATTGTCTTGATAGATACTAGTGCTTGATATGTTGTGAATGCTTAGGGAATTCTTGGTATGGCTTCTATGATGTGGTTCAGTTTGGTTGATTTGGTTGATGGAGTGAGCACCACTCTTGTGATTCAGTAGTGACATGATTGCTATGGTATACTAGTTATTTATACATGATTGAGATAACATTCATATTGATTTGATGTGGAGCATGAGCAAGCTATTGGAGAGCTTGGATGTGTTGTGACTGGCTGTGGGTCAGTTTGGACAGTTGAAGACAGAAGAGAAAGTGATTGTAGGTTGCAGAGGATCTGGGCATGTTGCTCAGAAGCATATGTTTGTTTCATTATACATTGGCTGCGTTCACACGCGGGCTGTAGTGAGCCAGGGTGTGTGCACACGCAGGCTGCACTACTGACAGGTCACGTACCTGTTGACAGATTGATATCTGCTGAGGATTGTTTCCTCATCTCAGTTGATGCTGAGGGTGTAAGATGAGTCTTGCATATAGAGCTGGTGCTCTTGTAGAGTTGTATTCTATTAAGTTGTTGCTGATAAACCCAAGGATTGTAGTCCGTAATAAAAATAAAATTGTACATACATCTTGTGTTCTTTGTGTCCATTGTGATGATGACTTGTTGATGATATATTGTTGATATATGTTGTTGATATGTTCCTACATCTAACTGGTTATAAATGACAGCAATGGGTAATGAATAAATGTTGAATGCTAATTAATGAGTTTTTGTGCAAGAGGGAAGTTTTGGGAAAAAGAGCACCACACTCATTCACCCCCCCTCTAAGTGTGGTAGGTGTGTCCAACAGGATCGTACCTTGTTTCTTGCTAACCAGAACTAGATTGGATACCCAACTAGTCAAAGCCATGGGATAGATAAAACCATCTTTAAGAAGTTTTTCAACTTCAATCTTGATAGCAACTGCTTTACGGGGGTGGACTGGGAAAAGTCTCTGCTGGATGGGTTTAACACCTAGGTAGGTCTTAATTTCGTGTACAACAATATCAGGGTTAATATCCGACATCTCTTCATAGCTCCATGTGAAGATGTCACAAAACTCTTGAAAAAGGGACTTATAAGTGACAACCTTGTCGGTGGAACATGAAGCTCCGATGTGGACATTTTCGGCAACTCCAGGTTTAATAGATATGTCAAGGGGGATGATGGGTGAAATGTTACTCAAGTTCCCTTCATATAACACATCATGTGTGGACTCAGGAACATAAGAAATGACGATAATGATTGAAAAAGTCGAAATCCGTTGGTAACTCTCTAAGGTGTGCTGCTCCAGGAAGAGGATGGAATGATGATGCCCATCATCCCGTGGGGTGTCTTCCATGGAAATAACCGACATGATCATCTCATCCGTGGGAAAAATAACGTGGAATGGGTCAGGAGATGAATCACAAAGAGAGGGAGTAGAAGGTTCAGCCGATTTAATGGCTTGGTAAGTGGATTCAACTAGAATTAAAGGCATCAGGTCGCCATAGCAACGATAATCACCGGGTTCGGGTACTATCCATGGGTTAGAAGACGTGGAGGTTTTGTGAAAGGAGGTGGAAATCATGTTGATCGAGGCAACCAAAGGAGGGAACATTGGGTGGAGGGATCGGGAACATACCCTTCAAATTTGAGTCTTTTAGTAGACCCACACCGACATTCTCATACCTAGGGGGTGTATTTGCAATGAAAGGTATGTTGCTAGTATGAGTATTAGATTTAAAGAAGGCCACTTGGTCTACTGTAATTACTTTTCCCTGATGTGGAAAAAAAACAATACAGAAAAGAGTAGACATGATTGCACACATGGAATCAATCTAGCTACAAGCAAGAAAGAGGTTTTAATCGAGAGGTGTGTCAAAGACCTCAACTTCAACATTGACAGATTTTCCTTCTAATGTAATAAGCAACGAAGGGAGTACACCGTAGGGTTTAAATCCAGAGCCATTAAATGATTTGAGCATGTTGTGTGATTCAGTTAAGGGAGCAGAGCCAATGGATTTCCAACAGGCAACAGACATGACACACGTCGAGGCATCCTCATCAATAACTGTTCTACAAATGTTCTTGTCTGCGACAACAACTTGTATCTGAAATGCGAGTTGGGGGGGTAACCTTGGAATCTGATATTCTAGGTTAAAAATTATCAAATTTGTATCTGTGGGGTCAATTCCACCTATGGCCTTCAATAGTGCCTTCCATTGAGTGGGACAACTTTGAAGAACTTCGAGAGTAGACATCACGGAGGGTGCTTGCACCATATCTTCTACAATATTGTAGTTCTGAGCAGCACGCACATGAGGATTGAAGGCAGACTTTTGAACCACGCCCTTGGGAGGAGGGAAAAGGACTGTATCAGGGTTTGGTCATTCGAGATGAAGAGGACCGTTGGTAGGTGGAATCGGAGGAGGTGGCTGAACCAACGAAGGTGGAGTGTCTTCAACTTTCTCTTTTGAGGAAGAATAATCTTTGGCCCGAGTGGTAAGTGTGATTTCATTATTTTTTGAATCACCGGTACACATAAGGACGTAGGAGGTAGTGGAGGAAGAAGGTTGATCATGGATGACCATTGAGCCTGCTGTTGAGAAGGGAAGGGATAACAAAAGATGATCGGTGTAGGAGGTTTTGGGGTCCCTTGGAGGAACTGCGTGGCCTTGACACATGTTGGAAAGACCTTCGTGTAGTGATCATCACCACAGATAAGGCAAGGATATCTAGGTTTGCATTTTTCCTTTTTATCAACAGGTTGTGACTTGTTCTTGTCAAATTGTGGGTTGTTATTTTTATCCTCCTTATTCCCACCCTTCCCTTTTTTAGATTTATTCTTATCAGTAGAAGTTGATTGAACAACGTTCACTTTTGAAGTTTTACCAGTGGGAGGAGTGGGCGTCGGAGCAATTTGAACATTAGAAGCATGGGATTTAGGGTTGGTGTGAGAGGTATGCACAGATTGAAGTTGAGCATGGAAAGTACCTATCACACCATCAACAACATGAGAAGCTACCAGGGTCGTTGAGGTAGTTGTGGTAGAAGGACGAGTTGTGTTAGGGAGAAGATCGTAAAGAGTACCTGTTTGTGAATAAACAAGATCGAGGTACTAAGCGCGAATGATCGTGCATTATTCTGTGACAAATACACCCATGGAAGTGTCACGAGAGATGTCATTCATGAAGGATTTTGTGAACCATTCTGCCAATAAATGATCAAGAAGATCAAGTTTGATTAAACATCGTCTTCATCTCCACTCATGAATGTGATTAGAGATGTAAGTGGATTTATTTTGATTGAAATAATTCAAAATATCGGTTCTCATTTCATAACAGATTGGCAACTGGTAGTGTTAGGAAAGACATGTCTAGGGTATTAAAGTCGGCGAAGAAGCCTCGTGGTAATTCTATATACCACTTTGCGGCCAAAACCATGAGAGTTCGTTGAAAAAGGCATAATCGAATGGAGTCACCCATCAAAGAGTTGGATGAACACCAAAGGTGGAAAGTCATTACATGATTGTTTGGATCCTCTCTTGGTTTACCATAAAACTTAGGAATGTCCGATGGTAATTTGGCCGGTATGATGGGCCAATGAGGAGAGTGATGGATAGGATCATTCAAAATTATAGACAAATAAGGTAAGTCCAAAGTGGCTAAAAAGGGAAATTTTCTATTCATTTGAGGATACTAGTGACTTTGGGGAGGAAGTCCTATCATTATACCAGTAGGACCATAAGCAGTCTCCACATAAGGCGTAGGTCCTAATAGATTCGGCTAGTGATGAGGAGGCATGTAGCCCATGGGGTTGGACTGGTTAGGGATGTTGCCTTGAAAAAGAGTATTGGACTGAAAGTTTGGACCCCAAGTGGGATTCAAAGAAACAGGATATGGCTAACCATAGTTAGGGGGCACATAAAAACTAGCTTGAGAGGGTCCCCCCCCAGAGGGTTACGGGTTTCCTTAAACACGAAGGTTCCAAAGGTGAGCTAACAAGTTTGACGTGTTCGTTCCAGATTGTGAATTGTAAGTTCCAACCTGAGATTGTCCTCCATATGGAGGTGGTGCCCCAATTTGCGTTGGACCCCCAAATTAAGGTTTCCCCCCAGCATAAGATTACCCTCCAGCGGGAATTTGGTAACCAGAAGTGAGTAGGTGATGAGTGCTTCCAATCGGATTGGAGCCACTAGGGCCAGATCCTCCATGAAGAGGTGGATAAAACCCTCTGGAGAGGACCTAGGAAGGTGTGGGAACATAACTAGCTAAGGTATTATGCCCAAGTGGAACTCTAGATGGAAATTGGGTATGGATGGTAGTAGAAGGGTTCAAATCATGATACCCAAGGGGGAGTGAAGGGGTAGGTATAGAGGAACGTGGTGTACCAATGGGATCATGGTTAACCACTGTATTCCCAATGGGAATAGTCATAGCATGAGGGACCATGGTAGAGTGGGCCATCTGGAGAGGGATGGTTGAACTAGGACCAACGTACTGGGCGTCTAAACCAACGAAGAGATAGGCATTTGTATTGGAAAAATTATCTAGGGGTATCGAGAGGGTAGCAAACGTTTTAGGTAGCTCAAGGACGATAGGTATATCTGCTCCTGCCCATGAGCCATAAAGGTCTCGCACTGTGCGAGGTGGGCTTCTAACTATGTGAGTAGTCCAGAAGGGATTTTCGGCTCCAAAAGGTCTGGTTAGAATTCCAAAAGTAACAACAACAAGTTCCCCGACTGAATTCATTCAGAGAAAACGTCTTTCGTATCCAGGAGGGATGTAGGAAGCTTCCATAGAATCAGAAATAACTTAGAAACTTTCCAAAGAGGTGGAACCTTCTTATTGTAGGGTGGTGGTATTCTAGACCTCACTCTGTTGAGGAGAGCCCTCTGATGCATGAGGGGGTATAGGGGTAGAATCTTCCATATTTTCTAGGGGAAGTCCCTATACCCTGCGTGAGCGACGGGGAGGGTCTATGTTGGTGGAACCAGAAATTTTGCGGAAAAAATCTATGGCCAACTATGAAAACAAACAACACTAACTAATAAAATCTAGAATTCAAACCAATCATACAAACCTTCTTATTCATAGGTCACTAGTTGGTGATGAAATCCAACGTCGCGAAATTGAGACAAGAAGGGGCTGGGCTAGGGTGGAAAAGTTACGTTTATGACCTGCTTAATAGAATTACACCCTGGTGCAAGATCCCACACATAATCGTGGGTATACCCTCCAAGGAGCCTAAGTGATTTTGGCCAATGTTGATTCTAGGTATCGTGAAGACTTCCCCCTCCATAGTCACCTTGTGTAAGACCCTAAGAACATAGGCTACTAAAGTTACCACAAACAACAATGATGCCTGGGGAAACATTCGATAGTCCGATCCACACACAAGGGTAGGGTATCGAGCCCGAAATCAACTTGAAAGGATTCCACTCATCATTGTGGGCATACCTTCAAGTGACCCTCGTAATACGTGCAATCTCTACACCGAGACCAACAAAGCAGGGTGAGTAACTCTGCCAATCTCAATGCGACCTCAAGTTTGACCCTTGTGTGAGAAGGGCTTCCCAAGACAAAACATTGCAAATGGATTTGAGCACTCTCTATCACAAGATACTACTGTGTGTTTTTTACTTTGGACAGTGCGTCTCACTGCCTATTCCAAAGGTCTAGCCTAGCTAATGTTGGTGTAAAAGAGCCCTAGAAAATAAAAGTTATTAATTGAGTTTTAAATTTTGCAATGTTTTTTAGAGGCTGTTGTTACTCAAGAGGTAGATGGAAATAAGGCCAATGTTGTGTAAGACTTTTATCGGACTAATTGGTAGGTGCGGACACTAACAGATCTCCCTAGATCCACCTGGATCTAGAACAAAACAGGATAGGACATGACTCTTTCCCTAAGTTTTGACCATTGAATTAGCTAGTAGGAAGGAACAAGTAACATACCTTAGTATCGCTTCCTAGGGTCTCTGTTGCTCCCGCTTCGCTCCGGTGCTCTCATGAGGTCAAGACCAAGACAACACAAACCAACCAAAGTGAAGATAACAAAATATATTCAACTGTCAACTTATGTGTATGATCAAGGAATTACACAATAAAGTGAGAATAACTTTATGGGAAAGGGACATGCCACTGTATCATATTAATTGAAAGTAAAGATGACAACCTGATAGCCTTGCTGTTGCAAGCTTCCTTTCGATGGCTCTTGGCTCCAACACACACACTTGCTTAATCCTTGCATGAAGAAGATCAAATCCTCTTGATATACTAACTAGAGTCTCCAAGCTCCTGTTCAAGCTAAGTCCTTCACACAATTCTCCAATAAATCTTGCTTACCTTTTCCATGAGAATTCCCTCAATATATAGGAGAGAATGAGATCATTACTTGGATAAGAATGATCCCACAATATCAGGGAATCTAGTACAAGGATAACCATTCGAATGCCAACCCATTCTTCTAGAAGATTCCCTTCTAGAACCATCAAGAATTCATCTTTTTCCATGCTTTAGGATGAGTTCGCACCCTAGATATTCAGCACAATGTGAGAAGTTCGCACCCTGGCTTAAGGCAGCCTGTGAGAATGGGTCATTCTCGCACCCTGGTATACTAGCAGCCTGCGAACCCTCTTTAAAAGTATGTTTTCTGGGAAGAGATGAAGGTAACTTTTCAATGAGAAAGTTCTTATGAAGAGACTGAGTACACCATCATTAATACACCATCATGATGACCAAAATCATGGGTAACAGAATGCCCCCCAAAGTATGAGGCTGGAATCAGTGACGACCGAAAGACTTTGTAAGCTGCATGTGTGTGTCGGAAACTAGGAGTGCACCTAATTGGAAACCCGCGAACACCCAAGCATTTGCAGAATATCATATATACCAATTCTGAGGTAGGCATTCCCATACTCAGATCATAGACGGATGACATTGTAGACATAGGTCATGACCACCAATCATACACTGTGGATCCATGCCATCAAAATATAGCATATCCACTAGGAATACATTGTATATCTATGCGAGAAATTTCAAATTAAGATGACATAGCCACGAGACATACACAATGGATCTATGTGTTGCAGATTATACATACTCCATCACAACCTGGACAAAGAGATGATATCCAGGGTCTTCAATCTCGTCTCCCAAAGTATGAATCTAACCATGTGATTACATGTGTTGAGGTCGAACATGGCATAAACGACTTGATTACCGGTCATTGATGAAACCATTAACAAGTGTGAGGGAAATCACCATTGATGTCAATGACTCCCAAGGTACACTAGTACAATCCCTTGAATGTGAATGAATGATTTGAAGTCGAACATCCAATGGAATCTTTCGATCAGGGGTCAATGATGTAAACCTACTGTCGAAAGCGAGGAACCTGCCATTGAGGCATGCAAGCTCCAAGGTACCAAATAATTTCTAAGTCTTGTTTCCAGATAATGAGCTGAAGTCGACGGAACAAAACTCATCATAGGGGGGCTTTGATGTATCCCCCATCAATGACACGAAATGAGTAACAGATTTTGAAGGTGAAACAGAGTATGATGTAAGTTGAACTAGACACAGGGAAGGCCGACACGGAGAGAATGGACAACTGAAGATGGCCAACTCAATAGAGGTTTCAGATGGACTTCTCTTGAACATATGAACGACACGACCAATGATTTGGTAGCATTGACTCAAAGACGACACAGGGAATGACCTTGTAGCAAATCGAATGAGAGACAAATGGATTTCCCAAACTGGCTTCAAATATAATGAATAGGGGGTGTCATGTTCAAGAGAAACACTTACTACCAATCAATATGAAGATGATAACATATCCCTTTCCCAAATCCCCCCCCGCCATTTCTGGCGAGTACCTCTTTATTTTTACGCAAGCTTGTTGATATAAGATTATCCTTCGGATAAGTCCTTCGGAGTATGTTTAATGAACCCTAAGAATGAGTGGTTCGGTCCCATTACGGGTCTATCGATGTTTGTTTAACGAGTCCAAAGATAGAAAACTCAAAGGTTTTTCATGATTATAGAGTCTGGAAAAACACTTAAAAGAGAACTCTCTCAGTTCGTTTTTTTTAAAATAGTCCAATAAGACCGAAAAAGAGATAAATTATCGCTCACCAAACGCTTTCTTCAAATACTTTATCGAGCGTGAAAATAACAAGGTCGCTTGGCTATCTTTTCATGTTTAGAGAGTCTGAAAAGAGCTTAAAGAGGACTCTAGGGGGTTCCTTTTTTGTATAACCTTGTTGAGCCTGAAAAAGTGATAAAAGTATGCTTGATCGCGTTCTCATGTATTTTCGAGCACGAGAACAAACAAAGACCACGCTCGAGGTTTTATACAAAAACCAAAAAAAACAATCAAAACATGGATGAAAAAAAGAAAAATTATGTCTGCATCCCTGTATATGAACATCGAAATCGTTACGCCTGCAAAATTTACACTCAAAAGGACATTAGGGATTAGGGTTTAATAGATAAATAATTATTAAAAAACCAAATAACATGGTAAAATTAAATAAAAAGGAGTAAAACTCTTTTTACCATATCATTTTCACTTTTCCACTATTTGAGCCCCAAAACCCCTCTTTTACCTTCAAAGTTCAGCGTCAGATTGAGGGAATTACGAGCGTCCATTCGTCGAGCCGTCAACGACAGTGAGGTAGGCTCTTTGTCCTCTACTCTTTCATGGTTTAATTTTGCATTTTCATTGGTTAAAAATTCATTTTTGAGTTGGTTTTATGAGCCCTACTTGCTCTCATCCATTCTCACAGGTGGGCTACACGGGACCTGCGAGAATGGGTCATTCTTGCAGGTGAGCCCACAACAACCTGCGAGGTTCTTGCAATGTGCCCAAAGGGCACCTGTGAGAACCGCAAAGCACAATTTTTTTTTAAGTTTTTCTCAATGAAAAATAACCAATTCATGAATGGAGTTGCTAATCCTCTTTTTGTGCTTCTTATGCAGGTAATTGACCATCAAAATGGTTCTTGAATGGCGCGGAAGGGAGAACGAAGAAGACAATGCTATTGCTAGAAATCATCCACCCACTATTTCTTCTTTGAGAAACTGTGGCCTTCTAAAGTACTTTCGTATTCCGGGCATGAGGGCCCAAGTCAGGTTATTAGAGTACTTGGTGCATAWGTGGGATCCCGATCAGCAGGTATTTCATGTGGGGGTCCACACACTGTCCTTAGATATTGAGGACATTTAATTTTTGATTGGACTGTCACGACGGGGGTACCACATGAGCCTGACTAGTAGAAAAKGTGGTGGGCTGCCCATGAGTGAGTGCTGTCGCATACACTATGTTCCCGAGKCAGAGAAGAAGAAAGGAAAAGTATCTATTTGGGGGGTACAGGATTTGACCCTCCGTACTATCTTTTTTACCATAGATCGGATGGATGGGAGCTTCGCTCCTCACATGGCGCTACAGAGTTACTTCTAGTATGCGATAGAGTGTACTAAACCTTGGGTTTTTAACTGGGTAGATGCTGTGCTTCATAGTATGAAAAAGAAGTTGACCAAATGCAGAGGAGGTGACCTGAAGAAATTCGGGTACGGATATTTGTTAGTGTCCTTCTTCCTTGAGAGGGTTCCATTACTGAGGTTACAGGTTGAGTGGAATTTATCGGCTCCCAGGGATCCAAGGATGCTGAGATGGTGTCAGCTCATGGCCCAACACGTAGCTAGACTGATCATCAAGTATGGTGATACCTTCTTTGACTGGCTTCAACCACAGATGTTGATGGTTGACGATTATGCTTATGCCGGGTTGGATTTCCGAGGAGATTCGGACTTAGTACTGCCAGAGGATACTCAGTGGGGGGAACTTGGTAAGAAGTACACACATTTTTTCCTTTTTAAATGTTTTTGTGAATTTTAATCATATTCAAATGTTTTTTATATGTTCATCCAAAGACTAAATACAAAATTCATTTTTGATGACACAAATGTTGGACCTTACCGACCTCCTGTTACTTCTCCCATTCAGCGGCGAGGAGAGGTAGTGCCAACGCCACAATACATCGAGGATTATCAAGTAGTGGAACAAAACCTAGAGGGCTTGACCGTAGATATTCCAGACATGCTCTTGAAGAGGTTCCACGACGCGATCAGCATCATACAGTAGGGGTGTCAGGGTCCATGAGTCGACTGCTCCGTAGAGTTTCCCGGGCAGTCATGTGTTACCGTGAACGTCATCCATGATGTCACTTTGTAGAAGCTATGAGCTTCAGATTTTGACATTTTGGTCTTCAGACAATTTTTTTTTGTAAAAAACTCTTTTGATCGTTATATATATAGATGACTTTTACCGGTTTATCATGTGTTGTGTGAAAATTGATGTGATTGATTTATAAATGATTCAAGTGTCTGTCTAATACATAGTTAGCCAATGCATCTGTTAATGTATTTAGACATCTAGGAATATGTTGATATTCAATGTAATCAAAATAACGTTCCAAGAGGCGAATTCACAAATACACCCGTAACAAAGTAGGACTTCGAATAGTATAGACATTACTTAACTGTAGTACTACAAGCTGCGAATCGAGTCGCACAACCAAATGACAAATTCGAGGTGAGATAACATCAACCAATAATTCGATAACGGCGCTATACTCTGCAATATTGTTGGTCGCACGACCGAGACACACACCTCGGAAGGCGACAAGTTTGTTTGTAGGGGCGTAAATTGCCCATGCAGTGGAAGAAAGGTTTTGAGTACTACAACTAGTGCCATTAGCAAAGCCAATATAGGGTAGCGAAAATTCTGACATCTGGAAATCAAACACAACGTCACATAAGGGTACAGACCAGATAACGACAAAAGCAAGCTATAGTAACACACAAAAAGTATGATACATTAAAAATACAAGTACTCGTGCACAGATGATTTTATGCATAGTACTTCTTCAAGTACAACCCATTCCTGGGTTCACTCAAAGGGATACCATCGTAATCAACTAACTCATAAGCTCCTTTTTCCAAAACTCGTCAAACGATATAAGGACCTTGCCACATGGCTTCGAATTTCCCAGCTCCTAACATATCTCGATCTTGTTCATAGAGGAGAACAAGATCTCCTTTGAAGAAAATGAGAGGCTTGACATGCTTGTCGTATTGGGCCTTGACATGCTTTTTCTCAACTTCTATGACTAGGGTAGCATCGCATCGAGTTTCGTCTAATCGTATAAGATACAATAGACGTTCTTCCTCAGCATAAGTGTTTGGTAAGAGTTCAACAACTAGTTTTAAAGAAGGTATCTCGCATTCAATCGGGAGAATGGCTTCCACACCATAGACTAACTGGAAAGGTGTAAACCCAGTAGCGGACTTGACAGATGTCCGGTAAGCCCACAATGCCGAAAAAAACATTGTGTGCCAACTTGTTTTGTGAATCCCTATCATTCATCGGAGCATAGTTATGAGAACTTTGCTAATTGCTTCGACTTGGCCATTGGCTTGTGGGTAATAGGGCATTGAGTTATCATGGCGAAGACCCAACTTTTCAGTAAGTTCGGACATCATGAATTTTCTGAAGTGGCTACCGTGATCAGTGACGATAGCTTGGGGAACACCAAAACGAGCTATGATGTGATTAAAAATGAATAATGCTGCGGTTTTTCCAGTGTTGTCAAATGTCGGCATCGCCTTGGCCCATTTCGTAAAGTAATCGACGGCTACAATAATGTAACCATGCCCCCCGACCGAGTGAGGGTGAAATGTCATGAAATCGATGCTCCATTTCGCGAAGGGACCAACTGAGACCACAGGGTGAAGAGGAGCGGGATGTGACCGTATCTTCTGATTATAGGTCTGGAAAGCATGGAATTTTTGAACGATGATTATGCAGTCGTTAAATAAAGAAGGCCAAAAATACCTTGCTCGTAAGATCTTCTGGGCAGTAGCATACCCAGACATATGACCACCACATGCTCCAGAATGGTAGTCATTCTGAGCTTTCCCAGCTTCATCGAACGTTAGACAACGTCGAAAAACAGAGTCAATCCCCCGACGATAAAGAGTATCCCTGAGGATAATGTATTGACAAGCTTGGTATCGTATTCAACGTCGCTCAGTACTGGACAAAGTTGGTTGGAAAGTCTGGGTTTGAAGAGATATAATGATATCACCATACCAAAGATCATCAGTGATAATAAGGAAAATAGATTCATCGGGTAATGAATCAGCTGTTACAGTTTGCATTTCAGAATGGGGAAAGTCGCATATCAACTCAGCAAACACTAAGGACTTCTTAGACTTGGCGCGTTCGAATTCCAAGTCAAAATCCTAGAGAATCACAATCCATTTGGAGTATTTTCCCCCTAGCAATTGACGGGTGAGAATGTGTTGCATAGGGTTGCAGTGAGAAATCACTGTAGTTTTGCATGAGAGGATATAGTGCCGGAAGTGTTGGACGGATTGGATGACAGCCAAGGGCGGTTTTTCGACATGTAAATACTTGATTTCAGTAGGCGTTAGACTTCAACTCAAGTAGTAAATAACATGTTCATCATTAGCATCATCCTCTTGGATGAGAACCATACCATTGGTGTAATCCAAGGCAATAAGGTAAAGGAAATAATCGTGATTGTAATCAGGGGGAAAGAGAAGCGTAGCACGCGTTAGGGGAAATTTCAAAGCTTCAAAATCCATGTTGGCAATGGTATCCCAGACGAACTCTGAACCCTTTGAGGAGCCGCGTAAATCCACAAGTTATCTCAGCATAATTTGGGATAAAACGCCGAAGAAAGTTTGCTTTCCCCTGCAAACGTTGCAACTGGAGAAGAGTAGAAGGAGGAGGGAGATTAAGGATCGCCTCAACCTTTAAAGGATCCACCCATATCCCTTGACGCAAAACGATAAAACCTAGAAGACAGCCGGATTCCACGCAAAAAACACACTTATGAGGATTCAAACGTATACGGTAGAACCGGCAGCGAACAAAAATGGCTTGGAGATGGGTTGGGTGATCGACTCGGTGCATTGAATGAGCGGGTAAATCGTCCAAATATGGTTGAACAATGTGCTTGATATCATGGAAAGCATAAGACATAGCGCGTTGAAAAGTTGCGCCATCGTTCTTGAGACCGAAAGGAAGTTTCCGATAGGAAAAAGTACCCCAAGGACAAATAAAAGCAGTGTTATGTTGATCCTCGGGAACAATGTTGATTTGATTATACTTGGAGAAACCATCCATGAGAGAGAAGATTTCACTTCCGGTGCAATCGTCGACAATCTGATCAATGAAAGGGGTAGGAAAGTTGTCTTTGGGACAAGCTTTGTTGATATCCCTATAATAAACGCATACACGAATAGTGCCTTGTTTCTTGTCAATCGAGACAAGATTGTAAACCCAGTCTGTGAGAGCCACTGGATAAATAAAGCCGGATTTCAGAAGTTTCTCGACTTCGA
Organism: Picea mariana; assembly: GCA_032191745.1. Taxonomy (NCBI): domain Eukaryota; kingdom Viridiplantae; phylum Streptophyta; class Pinopsida; order Pinales; family Pinaceae; genus Picea; species Picea mariana. Next base: position 68,310 of record JASDQU010502554.1, read on the forward strand.
GCTTGATAGCAGCCGCTTTACGTGGGTGAACTGGACGAAGGCGTTGCTGGATGGGTTTAGTGTCGGGGTATGTCTTTATCTCATGTATCACAATCTCAGGGTCGATACCCAACATTTCTTCGTAGCTCTAGGCGAAGATGTCACAAAACTCTTTGAAAAGGGATGTGTAGGTGACGATTTCATCAGAAGAACATGAAGCTCCGATATGGACATTTTCGACAATCCCAAGTTTGATGGATATTTCAAGGGGAATAGTGGGTGAGATATTGCTTAAGTTACCTTCGGAAAACACACCGTGTGCAGACTCAGGAATGGTGGAGATGATGAAAATGGTCGATGGAGTTGAGATCCGTTGGTAGTTCTCAATGGTATGTTTCTCTAGAAAGAGGATGGAACGATGATGCCCATCGTCCCAAGGGGTGTCTTCTATGACAGACATGATCATCTCATCAGTGGGAAAAATGACACGAAAAGGATCGGGAGACAACTCACCAAGAGAGGGGGTAGAAGGTGTTGTCGATTGAATGACTTGATAGGTGGATTCAACCGAACTTAACGACATTGCATCGCCGAAACGAAGATGATCTCCAGGGTCAGGTACTATCCAGGGGTTGTGAGACATAGGAAGTTCATGAGGCAAAGTGGAGATCATGTTGATGGAAGCAATAGACGAGCGTGGAACATCGTGCGGTGGAATGGGGAAAGTACCCATTAACGAAGAGTCTTTTAGAAGGCCTACACCGACATTCTCATAACTCGGTGGGGTTTTAGCAATAAACGGTACGTTTCCAGTACGGGTATCGGAATTAAAGAAGGCTAGTTGGTCAATGGTAACAACCTTACCTTGATGTGGGAAACGTACCACACGGAAAAGGGTCGACACAACTGCGTGCATGGAATTGATCCAGCTACGGCCAAGCAAAAGATTGTAATCAAGGGGAGTGTCAAAGTCTTCCACTTCGAATTGGACCGTTTTTCCTTCTAACATGATGGGCAATGAAGGAAGGACACCATAGGGCTTAAACCCGGAGCCATTGAAGGCTTTAAGAGTGTTCTGGGATTCGTTCAAAGGGGGAGAGCCAATGGCTTTCCAACAAGCAAGAGACATGACACACGTCGAKGCACCCTCATCGATAACAGTTCAACAAATGTTTTTGTCAGAGACAACCACTTGAATTTGGAACACGAGTTGAGGGGGTAACCTGGGAATGTGATCTTCCAAGTCAAAKATTATTAAATTCGTATCTGTCGGGTCAATTCCACCAATAGATTTCAACAATTCCTTCCATTGTGTGGGACAACTCTGAAGGACTTCGAGGGATGACATCGCAGAAGGTGCTTGAGCCAGATCTTCAACAATGCTGTAGTTCTGGGCAACACAAGCATGAGGATTGAAATCTGATTTCCAAACAACGCCCTTTGGGGGGGGTCACAGAACTGTGTCGAGGCTCGGTCGTTTGAGATGAAGAGGACTGTTGGTAGGTGGAGTCACGGTGGAGGGTTGTACTGAGGAAGGCGGTAGATCATCAACCTTCTCTTTAGAGGGAGAATAATCTTTGGCTCGAGTAGTAAGAGCAACGTCGCTCTACTTGGAATCGCTAGTACACATCAAAACATAGGATGTAGTAGAAGATGAGGGTTGGTGATGAATGACCAACTGAGCCTGTTGTTGAGACGGGAAGGGTTGTGACAAAACGACCGGTGCAGGTGGTTTTGGAGCTCCTTGAAGGAACTTAGTGACCTCGGCATGTCATGGACAATCCTTCATGTAGTGATCATTACCACAGATAATACAAGGGTATCATGGTTTGTGCTTATCCCGATCGTCAAAAGGGGTAGTTTTGGATTGCTCTGCTTGAGAAGTATTTTTTCCCTCCTTATTCTTACCCCTTCCATTTTTAGATTTGTTTTTATCGGCTGGGGTAGATTGAACGACATTTACCTCAGAAGTCTTACCGGTGGGAGGGGCAGGAGACAGAGCATTTTGAACATTAGAAGAAGTAGGTTTGGGGTTTGTGCTTGAGGTGGAATGTGGTTGGGCCTGGAAAGAGCCAATCACACCGTTAGCGGCATGTGAAGCAGCTGGAGTAGTTGAAGTGCTGGAAGTAGAAGGACGAGGTAAGTCATGTAGTAAATCATAAAGGGTTCCCATTTGTGAATAAACAAGGTCAAGATATTGAGCACGACTTATAGCCTGCTCTTCCATGACTACGCCACCCATGGCAATGTCACGAATGATGTTGTTCACAAATGATTTTATGAACCACTCTGCCAGCAACTGATCGGGGAGCTCAAGTTTAATGAGACGTTGTCTCCTTCACCACTTATGGATGTGATCAGATATATGAGTGGCTTTGTTTTGTTTGAAGGAATTAAAAATCTTGGTCCCCGTGTCATAACGAATTGGTAACTGGTAGTGTGTGAGGAAAGCCATGGCTAGAGTGTTGAAGTCAGAGAAGAAACCTCGTGGCAATTCTATATACCACTTCACAGCAGAACCTGTGAGGGTTTGTTGAAAAAGACGTAAACGAATAGAGTCATCCATCAACGAGTTGGAAAAACACCATAGGTGAAAAGTCATAACATGATTGTTTGGGTCCTCTCCTTCTTTTCCGTCGAATTTAGGAATGTTCGATGGAAGCTTGGCTGGTATAGTAGGCCATTGGGGAGAGTGACAAATAGGATCATTTAAAATCTGTGACAAATCCAGAAGATCCAAAGTGGCGATAAAGGGCAACTGTCGATTCACCTATGGGTACTGGTGGCTTTGGGGAGGAAGCCCTGTCGGCAAACCAGTAGGACCATAAGCAGTCTGCATATAATGTGAAGACCCAGGTAGATTCGGTGGTGGTTGGAGAGGATAGTAGCTCAAAGGAGTATACCCTGGAACAGGGACTTGAGTTTGAGCATTCGCCCCCCAAATGGGATTGAACGAACCTAGATATGATTGGCCCATACTAGGGGGTATTATAGACGCAGCTGGAAACTGCTGCCCCCAAGTCGATTGAGGAGGATGTTGTATCAACTGATTCCAATACTGGGCCAAAGAGGGAGGTATGTTTTTCCCATAAGGCAGGGTCGGTCCTCCCATCAAAGGTGGTGTTCCAATTGGGGGCAATGTTCCAATTGGGGGTTGTGTTCCAATTGGGATTTTCGTTCCAAAAGGAATTTGCTCGCCGAGAGGGGGTTGAGTCATGCCACCTTGGTGAAACTATCCACCAACCGGAATCTGGTAATTTTGAGTGAATGACGGAATAGCGCCACTAGGATTAAGACTACCAGTAGAATATGAAGAAGGTCCTCCAAAAGGAAATTGAGGGAGTGTTGGAATAAAACTGGGAAGAGAGTGCCCAAAAGAAGAAGGACCACCAGGAGAGATGAATGGGGTTTGCATAGGAGTGGGAATGGAAGCATTCAACGCACAATATCTGGGTGGTAGTGTTGGAGTGACGTTGGGCATTCACGGTGTGTTGATAAGAGCAAGACTAACCACAGTAAACCCAGTTGGAACACTCGTAGTATCTGTGAGATGGGCCATTTCGGTAGGGATGGTAAAGTGATAGGCGGTAGTCAATGGTACTGTATCTGTACTAGAGATTTCAGAAATCACAGGTGGGTTGATTTCGGAAATCACAGGTGAACCTGGACCAAAAAGGTCTCGTCAGAAAACACCTGTAGACCAAAAATGATCTTGGCCTTCTAGGCCTGGAAAGGGTCCAACTGGTGATCCAGAAGATGTAACAACTAAGTCTCCGGAAGAATTCAGTCACATAAACGGTCGCTCAGAATCACGGTGAAGTCGAAAGTCCTCTCGAGTATTTGTAATTCAAAAATGTTCTAGAGAGTCAGTTCGTTCCACTTGTGGTGTGGTGACGACTCTGACTTCACTTTGCCGAGGAGAGCCCTCAGATGTACTAGTAGGCAAGGGTTGAGAACTGTCCAGATACTCTGGAGATAAACCTTGCATTCTACATGAACGATGTGGAGGATATATTGTAAACGAGTGACAAACTTCACGAAGAAAATCTTATGGTCAACCTCGATAAACAAACAACATGCGCTAGTAAACAAAATCTAGGAAACAATCACCAAGCAAACAAGACCTTCTAATTCCGAAGACACTAGTTGGTGATGAAATGCAACGTCGCAACAACGAGACAAGAAGGGGATAGGCTAGGGTGGAAAAGTTACGCTGACGACTTACTTAACGGACTTACACCCTGGTGCAAGCTCCCACACATAATCGAGGGTATACCCTCCAAGGAGCCCGAGTGAGTTTGGTCAACGTCAATTCCAGGTACCATGAAGAGTTTCCCCTTCACAATCACCTTGTGTAATAACCTAGAAAGATAGGCCACTAAGGTCACCACCAACAATAAAAAATCCTGGGGGGACAGTTGACAGTCCGATCTACATGCAAGGGCAGGGTATCTAGCCCGAAATCAACTCAAAAGGCTTCCACTCATCATTGTGGGTATACCTCCGAGTGATCCCCGTAATACATGCAATCTCTACACTGATATCAAAAAAGCAGGGTGAGTAACTCTGTCAATATCAATGCGACCTCATGTTTGACCCTTGTGTGAGAAGGGCTTCCCAGGACATGATGTTGCAAATGTAATTTAACACTCCTTAACACAAGATGCTATTATATGTTTTGTGCTTTGAAGAGTGTATCTCTCTTCCTACTTCAAAGCGCTAGCCTAGCTAAATGTTGGTGTAATAGGGCCCTAGAAAAGAGTTACTAGTTAAATCTTAAGATTGCACAGTGTTATTAAGAGCTGTTGTTTACTCAAATGAAACGGAGATGAAACTGATGTTGTATAAGACTCTGACCCAATGATGCATGGATAAGAATGCAATATAGCAATTTTTGTTCAATGAATCCTATGTATGAGAGGGAAAGAGAAATTTTCCGGATCAAACTTTGAACTACAATACACAATTTTCTTTAAAATGCAAATGCAACAAATCAGGCATCAATAACAATTCTCTATTGCTTCTTTTTCAATAATTTCAACAATTGATTTTTAATGTTTTCGAAAACGAAAATGATTTTGAAAGAAAAACTTTGTTCACTTTTCAAAAAGGACCCACACCATGATAGTGAGAGTACAGAAAATAAAAAACCAATGACCAAACAATGATAAAAACCCAAACCACTCTTTCAATGAAAACAAAAATAACAAGCAAACCAATCTAGTCTTTTCAATTGCATAAGAAAAGTGATCTTTTAAACAATAAGCAAATGATAAAGACCAAGAAACTCAACTTTCAACCGATCACCGGTCCTTAACCAATCAAGCACACTCAGATTCCAAAATCAGAGAGTATAGCTTTGTCAAGAAAAGTCAAGAAATGAAAGTCAAGTACAAGTGACAGGAAGAGCCTTTGAAATCCTAAGACTGATCATGCACAAGAAACGAAGACAAGAGAACATCAATCAATGGTCCAAGAAACTCTCTTTAGGCATCTAAACTGATCTGGGCAGTTCAAGATGCAAAAACTTAAATCCAAAACTTTGAAAAAATGAGTTCGTAGGCTGGGAATATTACACAGTGTGAGAATTAGTGATTCTCGCAAGTGGGCTTTGAGCAGAGTGCGAGAACCTCTCACTGAACCTAAAAGTAGGGTGCGAACCCTATAGATTCTCGTAGGCTATTGTGAAGTGCAGTGCGAGAATGTCTGAAAATAATCAAATTTTTGGAAAAAGACACAAAATTGGAGGAGGCCTCTAGACCTAGAGGGTCTATCAGGGTATCCTAAAGACTCAGAGATTGATATGAATGGAGAAAGGTAAGGAAAGAACAAATGGCCAAGGAAAAACACCAAAAACCACAAGAAAACGGGTTATAATCCTACTGTGGTCACCAATTTTGTTATCAAACTAATCGGTAGGTGCAGACACTAACAGATCTACCTAGATCCACCTAGATCTAGAACAAAATAGTACAGGACATGACTCTTTCCCTAAGTTTTGACCATTGAATTAGCTAGTAGGAAGGAACAAGTAACATACCTTAGTATCACTTCCTAGGGTCTCTGTTTCTCCTGCTTCGCTCCGGTGCTCTCGTGAGGTCAATACCAAGACAACACAAACCAACCAAAGTGAAGATAGCAAAATATATTCAACTGTCAACTTATGTGTATGATCAAGGAATTACACAATAAAGTGAGAATAGCTTTATGGGAAAGGGACATGCCACTGTATCATATTGATTGAAAGTAAAGATTACAACCTAATAGCCTTGATGTTGAAAGCTTCCTTTCGATGGCTCTTGGCTCCAACACACACACTTGCTCAATACTTGCATGAAGAAGATCAAATCCTCTTGATAGATTAACTAGAGTCTCCAAGCTCCTGTTCAAGCTAAGTCCTTCACACAATTCTTTCACCAATTCTCCAATGAATCTTGCTTAACCTTTTCCATGAGAATTCCCTCAATATATAGGAGAGAATGAGATAGTTACTTGGATAAGAATGATCCCACAATATCAGGGAA
>JASDQU010502554.1:89669-118536 GCA_032191745.1 Picea mariana
TGAAAGAAGTTTTGAAGTAGGGGATTGGGTATTTTTAAGACTACAACCATACAAACAGATGTCCCTCAAGAAAGCCAAGAAGGATAATAAATTATCACCAAAGTACTATGGCCCTTATAAGGTATTGCAAAAGATTGGTACTATGGCATACAAATTGGAGCTGCCTGCATCTTCACGAGTACACCCAGTTTTCCATGTTTCATGCTTAAAAAAGTTTATAGGAAACAAGATCCCAGTTCAAACTATATTTCCAGAACTTGACGAGGAAGGAAAAATCATATTGGAGCCTGAAGCCATCACTGTCACAAGAATTCGCCAACTGAGGAATAGATCCATTTCAGAGTATCTCATTAAATGGAGGAAACTACCGGCTGAAGATTCCACTTGGGAAGATGAGTATTTTATACAGAAGCATCCAGAGTTACTCAAGCGTTGCGGACAACACTTGTCTCAAGGGGAGGGGCATGTTAATCCCTAATATTGGCTCATTAACCCTTAATTGGGGCATATTAGATTAGTAATGTTATTTTATTTATGTCAGCTTTAGACCATTAGTTGTAATTATACCTCCTAGTCTCCTATATATACCAAGGATACATTTTCATTTTGAAATATCTTGTACTTGAACATTTAAGTGGGGTAAAAGGAGGTTGCCCCCTCGAAGAGGCTTATTATCTGAAATTATCTCTTTTTCTAGGCGTTGAGTACTTTTCCTGAGGTTTTTCTATGCTATATTGATGTTTGGTTCTTAACATTACGATCAAGAGCGGCAAGGTTGTTGCCACTAATCTGGTCTTATTCAATGAATAAGAGGATGTGGTAGAATAAATGAGAGAGTAGGACAAGGGAAACCAACAACAAAGAGAGTAAGAGTTTGTTTCCCATGTGCCCCTTCTGGATGAGAAAGTGATCGAGTGCATGGTTGTGGAGAAGAAGAAACACTTTGAACTTCTTATTAAGTGCATGGGTGAGGATCTCGTGGAGGAGTAGGCCGAGGCCAAGGAAAATCTTAGTATTTAGTGATAAAGCATGTTGACAAAGATTATGAATCATCAATTTTTTTTCCAAATGTGCTTCTTAACTTATATTAAATATACAATATGGAGCTTAGGTCATTTTTGAGCCTGAAACAATGTTATAATTAAGACATCTACCAGGGTCCTTTCTTGCTGAAGAGAGAAAAGGGGCATCAAGAAGCTCCGATTGTAGAGCTTGGTAGGCCTAATTATGCCAAATTAGTGGCCACGATGATGGACTTGGAAGGAAACAAAGTTGATGTGCCCGATGCCATAGGCAAGGGTCCTATTTATAGAAACTTTGGGCCTACAAAATTCCTCCCCATCTCCAAAAAGATATTCAATAAGCCCCCTCGAGGCGAATAATAGGAGGTGTAGGTATGTGATTTACAAGCGAATTGGCGTGAGTTCATATTATGGATATATGAATGATGAGGAAGGTATATTGGAGAAAGTTGAGTGGTGTGCGAAGGAGGAGATGCAAGGAAGAATACTGAGGAAGTGGCAAAGGATCGAGCCCATGCACTAAATTATGAGAGGCGCTGAAGAGTGACCTATGTTTTTGCCTCAACAAAGCAAAACCTTCGCAAAATTTTAAGTGTGAAATTTTGCATATGTACTCTGTTAATTAAATTGTTTCTCGATGCAGTTTTACATAACAACCACTCTGGTGCACTTTCAATCCCACTGGTACACTATAAATAGTATATCATACATTCATATTGTGTTTTTTAAAATCATGATAATGTTGTTGTTGTTTGATTTATAAAATGTATAATAAGTATGCTAATGATTTCTCTTTTTTTAAATTAAATTTAAGATGTATCACTCATTAGAATTTAGATTTTCCATATAATGTTTAAATTTAATTTTATGAAATAGTTTACTTTGGATTGTAATTGTGAAAACTTATAACTATTAATGCCATATAATGTTAAATTCATCTTCAAGGTGAATTGTTTAATTTCCAGCAAGATATAATATGTTGATTAAACATGTTTACAAAGAAAAATCACTTTTATGAAAAGTTATTTTCTCATTCATTTTATTGATAATTTTTTTATAATGGTTCATAATTAAATTTATAATTGTTATATTAATGAGTAGTGATGGTACAAATATCTTCCATATTGGGATATTTTGTTTTCAATTATTATATTGGGATGACTTAAGCCAAGTGTCACATTAAACTATAAAATGCACATTTATTTATATTAATAATAAAAAAATTAATAAAGGTGTGAATAGAATCAATATTTTTTTTAGTTTGTAGGCAAAAATGCCAAATTTAAAAAAAAGATTGTGTTAAAATTTTATTGCAAAAACATAGACATGTATTTTTAAAGTATGATAAATGTTACATGAAAAGTATTAAAATAATAGGAAAGAATAATTTTATTAATATTTTTTATATATATTTGGAATTGATTAAAATATATCTATAAACACATGCAATTTATCAAATGATAACATTGATTTAAAAGTATATATTTTGAATCCATAGAAATAGATCTATAGATGCATGCAATTTTATCAAACATGAGTCTGTGTAAACTATTTAAAAATATTGTCAAAATCAAGCACAATGACAAATGATTTGGAAATGATGAATTTAATTAATTGGTTTATGCAGTCCCAACCACCACCATGTTTTTTAGGACAAAATAAAATTTGACATAAAGTCATTATATAACATGGACATATGATACTTTCCCTCCTATTTTTTTTAATTTTATGACTTATCAAATAACTAATATACAACTATCACTTGTCCTCCACAGTTAATCCTAAGACATCCTTAACTAAGTGATGATTTCCATATTCCCTTTGTGAGCCTATTTGATATTATAGGGCCCTTTGCATCACGAATAATCCAAACAACATAAAATTTAAGGTAAAAGACATTATTTTTCACATGTGGGCCATATTAGGCCCTAATACAATCCCTAGTGTGCAAGGCTTATAATGACTAAGATTCATTATTAATATATAAAAATATAAAAAATATTAAGAAAACTTAATAAATAAAGTAAACAAAATTCCATGTGTAGAGGTTATAGGGAGCTTAGTCCCCATCTTTGATGTAATGATTATAACATGCAACCAACCACTTTATAAAACTAATGTTGAATTAAGCAATACATTTACATTAGTTCCATTGAAAATCAAAAAATACAATTACTTAATCATATTTTTCTTACACCCCAAGGGGACGTCTAAAGGTAGACCCAATGCAAGGAATTTTTGAGGAGTGGTTGGTGGTCTATGAAAGTTATAGTTTATTAACAACTCGTCACCAATATACAAACTATGTATTTCATGCACACCAACAAATCTGGATACATTCCTTTTCATAAAGAACTCTTTGTCATTGGAGTGTTCCTCAAAGGAACGATTTGTACTAAATAATGAGGCCCTACAACTATTTATGAACCCTGCGATGTTCTCATAAGTTTGTGGATGAATGTCAATATATAACAAGTTTTTCCTATTAAATTTTCCAGAAGTATAACCATTCTTGCACATACTATACATGGAAATGCTATGTTTGTATTTGTCAATATTCAAGTACTCATATTGACTATAAAGAGGACTACAAAATAGTATAAGTGCCACTGATTGTTTGGGAGGAGCAAATACATGTGAAAGGATAAACAACCCAAGATTTGAAAATGTATATTTTCATAGTTATTCATATTGTATTTTAGTTTTATGGAGATAAACCATGTCTGGGATTACAAAATGTCCCACACATGGTTTATCTCTAGAAAACTAAAATACAACCCAATATTTGCAACATCTGTTTTAGACTTGGCAATCATATAACTATTACTACAAAAACATAATTCAGTTCTAACATAAAGCACATGCATGGACAATCACCAAACTCCATACAAAGATCAGGTGTAGTAAGTTTGGTATTTATTTTGTAGATGGATAGGAAGAGGTAAGTCATCGCTACCTTCCAACAATTGAACAAACTTTGGTGTGTACTTGGACATTTTTTCTCTTAGCTCATACAACTTATTTGATCTCCTAGTAGTGATGTTTTGGGTAGTATTGATATCATACTTTGGCTCACTATAAGAACTCTCTGTTGACTCAACATAAGGAGACATGTTGGATAATTTAGGACAAAACATAGTTGATGTGGCTTCCAAATTTTCAAAAAAGGAGCATATGGAAGTTTTCCTACATGTCCTTTCTATATCACCTATTGGATTATGGACCACAGTGGGAGGCATTAGACCATGAACTTTGGGTAGTTGATCATTAACATAATGAAACAATGTGACACATTGAGGGTTCTTATTCAACCCTTTACATTTTGAACAACCACATACCATTGTCATGTCATAAAAAAAATCTAATTCATGGTGTAATACCATTGACCTAGGATACAAGTTACTGGAAGATGGCATGCTACAATTGGAAGGGTAAAACAACTATCCATTTTCATCAAACATTTACCTACAATATCTTTCTCCTTATAATATCTTGTGACATTTTTGCACTGGTGGAATATCTTTCTCATCCAAACTCAATCCCAATTTGTGATCCTCCAAAATTCAATGAATAATTATTCAAATACACACGCACAAATGACATAAATTCAACAAGATAAATGAATTGTAAATAAAATATAGACTTACTTCAAATGGTGTGGGAGAACTTGAAAAAATTACAATGATATGGAATAAGATGGAATCTGAAGTATTGGGCATTTGATATTATAACCTTCTTTTCCTTGCATTTGAGCCAAAACATTGTCAATACGTGCAATAATTCGGTATTACAATTGATCAGTGCTTTATTTATTTTATAACACAATAGTGTTTCTATATATATAGAACGTATCAGTGCGACCAAATATGAAATGAACCGAACTGTTACATCCATTAAAACCTCCACAAACAAAAGCAATTGTAAATTTTAATAACAGAGCTTTGCATTTCTATTTTGTCGATAAAATAGGTACTCGTGCATTTTTTTATTATATGCGCACCTGGGTGCATGAATCGGTGAGGCATAGTGATTTGATGACAAACTTAATTTTTAAAATATGTACTTTAATAAGTGTTTTTACATATAAATTGAAAAAACATAGCGAAAAAAGAGAGGGAATTTAAAACGTATTTGTTTATAACTGAAAACACTATTCATTATTTCAGTTTTTTGGCAGAATTTAGATTGAAGATTTGTGGTAGAGAGATTTACCACGAAACACTTTGGACTGGATGGATTTTTTTGAAGAGACACAATTGGAAGGGATACTTAGGGCACATACAAATCTCTAGAGAATAAATTTCATGTATGTGATTTCATTCTATTGATCATTTCAATCTTTCTGTATTTGATTCAAACTATTTTCAATGCATGTTAAAAACAATATAAGGGTTTCATAGTTACCTTCTGTATTGGAATTCGTAGCTTTCTTATTTTTTTTTCTTGTTCCCCTATTTTTTTAAGGAATATATTTTTATAGGGTTTATTTTGTAAGAAATATATTTTTTTATGATTTATTTTTTTAAGCAATAAATTTTAATAGGGTTTATTTAGTTGCATATGGGGAATTTGGTAACCATTGCAATGGTACCACTCATTGCATCGAATCCCAAACCATTTCAACCTTGTTGTTGTCAGTGATTTAAAAAAAAAACGTTTCCGTGGTACACAACGTGCATTGTACAGTAAAATCACCTTGGTGCGCAATGTACAAAGGTAGCGACCTAGTGCTCACTGTATATAAAAGTGCACCAGAGTGCATATATCCATGAGAAGAATCGATTGGTCAAAAAAATAAATAGTATTGATTTTGTATCATATGTGTATGGGATAGCAGTGCACAATGAATAATAGTACTTACCGGTGCGAGTATATGCTTGACGCCCCATTGCGTTTTGTTTAATGAAGCATACAAAAATAGTAGATTGTATAAAAATTTCATAATTTCTATTTCTGATGATTACTGATTTTTTTTAATACAAGATGGCTGATACAAGTTCAAATAAAACATATTATTGCAATGGGTGCGATGGTAACTCATCCCAATGAGAGAGGTAGAAAAGTTATTTAAGTTTTATTAAAAAGGTAATATATAATTTGAAATATTTGTAATTTTAAATTAATGATGTGTATTGGTTAATGCGTGTCATGCGGAGAAAAAACTTGAAGAAACTTGATAATATTGTTTGCAATTTGAGTGAAAAAGAGTGTAAAATCTTTATGAAAATGTTGCAAAGAGAGGAAACAGGTGGATCAAAAGGTAATCAACATTAAATTTTTCTTTGACTTTTACTAAAAATGAATTTCTTAAAATTAATCGCTAACAAGTTTTAAACACTTGATTTCACTATTTTTTAATGTTATGCAATGATTGATAGTGAGGGAATAGAATCATGTACTAAGAGGAAAAAAATTGTTAAGGATGTAAATGATGACGATGACTTGGTCATTAGTTCATCTAGGGTGGTGCTTGAAGTTAATGAGAGGGGAAAAATGTTTTACAGATCTTTGAGGGATATAGTGGAAAGAAGGCATATACATAATTTCCACTTACAATACAAAAATAAATCCATTGACTCCAAGAATAGGGTTATACGTATACTACAATAAGTGTTTTGGGAACCATGATCAATGAGACCCATGAGACTTGCAATAAAAAAAACTTACAATAACAAAAAGAGTCAAATAAAATTTATTATTACTAAATATATTTTTCTATAATATGTTCCAATAATTACCAAATTAATTTGTTTTGTTATATTTACTTTCGTGTCCATTTAATAAAACATTATTGTTCTTTTTCATTTTTCAGAAATATTATGAAAATTCAAAGCGACAAATGAGGGAAAATCCAATACATGCTGCTAGGGATGTCCAAAAGAGTGTACAAGGAGATGATAAAGAAATGAACATAATTGCATCACAGGAGGATGCATCCCAACAATAACATGCATCAAAGGTATGTGATCATTCATTTATTGTTTTATGTACATATAATTTATTTATCATATTAAATACTAATTTTCAATTGTTTTATTGTAGAAAATAAAACAAAATGGAGCGCAATCAACACATAAGACATGACAACATGGAAAAAAGGGTTGATCGCAAAGTTTGTGAGTACTTATGTTTTCGACATTACTTAAGTTTTAATATTTGTTGCGATATTTACATTTGAATAATTAATTTACACTAAGCCATGAATTTCTATTGATAGGTGCTAACATACAAAGAAGAGTCAATCAAATAATTGATCAACATTGGGTTAACTAAGGGTTGTGATTATATGCTGAAGTATCAAGGTTTAGTTGAACAATTTGCATGTAGCTATGTTGTTTAACTTCCCTTGTTTTATAATTAATGGAACAATAAAAAACCTTTCTATTAATTATATCGACTATGCTTTGTCATGGTGTATTAAACATGCAAGAAAAAAAGTATGGAGAGGAGCCAACATAAAATATTGTGATAACCAATAGGAGGCAAGGCTTCAAAATGATGTGTATGGTTTATGAATCAATCACTGCTATGATACACTTTTTGATTTACACAATCATATATATTCTATATATTATAAAAGTATATTTACTTATTACACTTTATTTCTATGTTTGTATATGGAATAAGAGTAGTTGGAACATCAATGTTGGGCCCGTGATATGACCGATTTTATGATGTTAATTAGATCCTTTTTGTCGAATGTGTATATGCGTTTTCATGTTTTGAAGAATTTTTTGAAGAGTTTTTGTGTCAAAATGCTATGATCCACACCAGGTATGCATAATTTGTGTTTTGCAATGATTTTGAGTTTAAATCAGTATGTTTTTATGATCCCAAGAGACTAATTCATGTTTTGCATGTCACAGGGAAAATTTGTAGCTTGTTTTTGCTTCTGCCACTTTGTCCGACACTCCATCCAGCGCTCAGTCCGGTACTCCATTCGACACTCCGTCCTGCACAAAAACGATGGACGATTTGGCGGTTATGGTATTGGCGGCTAGTGATGGGAAAATCAGAGACATGGGTTTTGCTCATGCTCGTGGCCTCCAGCTACTAAATTATTGACAACTCGATTTGGGTTGTTATGTTGGGCGATTATTGGCTCACCTCATTTCGTTAGTTAGGGCATCATTAAATGTAATTTACTGTATTTAGAAGAGGTTCGACCCTCCAGTGGTTGACCTCTCAGTCTGTAAAAATTATAAATACCATCATGGTGGTCATATAATAGGGAAGAAGTCTAGGAAGTCGTGTGTTAGAGGGAAAAGACAATTTCCCTCTGTTTTGCCATTTTCATTTTGCTAGAATTGTGTAAAACTGCATTTTTAGTTTTAATGGCGAATTTGTGTTGTTGAAGATCACGGTGTGCATTTGAAGAGTGACCACGACTTGCTGAGGGGCCCACCAATAGTCTGGGTAACTATTCTATGATTTTATTTGTGAATTAGATAGTGTAGATGCATTTTTATTCATTTTTCTATACATGAATTATCATTTTACTTCTTTGTTATTTAATTTCTTGTTTATGATTTAATTAATTTAACTTAGTTTTTGCAGGTTATTATGAGGAATATTGTTTGTATGCAATGAGTTATTAGTTAGTAGAAGCAAGCTTGCAAGCTTAGACACTAACCCTTGTATGTAATTAGAAGATAGCTAGAATTTCTACATGCTGAAATAGAGTCTAAAACAGAGTTTTAAAACATAATTTTTAATTCATGCTTTCTTTGACAAAGTTTCGGTGGATGGATAGTCATTAGTCTTTAGTTTTCAATTCTGGTTTGCTGATCTAGTTGCCATTTAGCTTTATTTATTTAATTCATCATTTAGTTTCTTATTTGCTTTCTTGTCATATGCTAAAATAGTGTTTAATTTATGTTTATAAGCATTTCTCTTTTTGCAATTTGAATTGTCAAATAGAACTAGTTTAGTTTACTTCATACAATTTATTTCTTAGATTTAGGTTGCAATTTCAAGTTGTAGTTAATGATTGAATTTAGTTATGAGTTTTCTTACATAGTATAAAGTGCAATTGAATTTCATAATCTCTTTATAATTGTTGATGATTAATGCATGAGTAATAGTCACATGGATATGCAAGGTATTTGATGTTGTTTTCATAATGGATAAGTTCTCACTGGATTGCCTAATTCACACTTTTCACTTTGCTATTGAACTCAATATCGATTTTATCCCTCTTGAATTATCTTTCATTATTAAGTGCCATTGTGATATTATAAGACACCAGAGACATTCACACAACCATCAACACTATATTTGAGTTTTCATAGATTAGAAGATAGTTTCTTTCTTTAATAGATTAAAAGATAATTTTCTTACTATTGTAGGATAGCTAGCCTTCTTGCTTTGGTAGATTAAAGAGTAGTTTTCTTATCATAGATTAAAGGTTAGTTGTTAATTCCTCTTCCTTTCAATTTAGTAGATTTCCTTTCATAAATTAGAAATAGTTGTGAACTTTGATTTTAGAATAGAGTTTACTTGCCTCTTAGCTCAGTTAGTTGCTTATTGAGTAATCTTAATTAGTTTACTTGTTGTAGAAGTTATCGTAGGTTACCTAGTTGTTTACTTGCTTTAATAGGTTAGTTGCTTACTTGTCTATTCTTGATTTGATAGTGTAGTTGCTTGTTTATTTGCTTGCTTTCACAGGATAATTGCTTATTGAATTTAAGTAGGTTAATTACAAATAGTTTGTTGTTGATATTTTCTTATTAGATGAATAGTTTGCTTTTGCTTATTGTTATGATTGAACTAGTTTTCTTTAAGTAGGGTTTTCATTTGCTTTCCTAGAACTATCCATCGATCCTTCATTCAAAGGTTACTTAGGGTAAATAGTTTGAGTTTCTTAGTAGAGTTTGATCATTAATAGTCTTTGCTTGAGTAGATTATCCTTTAGATAACCACTTCCTTAGTTAGACTATACTACTACCAACCCTTCTACCTTGGCATATATTTTTCTACAACTCTAAGTTTAGGGTTTTTAGTGCATATAGAACACCCATCAAAATGATGTGTATGGTTTATGAATCAATCACTACTATGATACACTTTTTGATTTACACAATCATGTATATTCTATATATTATAAAAGTATATTTACTTATTACACTTTATTTCTATGTTTGTAGATGGAATACGAGTAGTTGGAACATCAACAATAAGTCGAGCAAGTAAAACTATGTGTAGATAACCAAAGTACAATATCACCTACAACTAATCAAGAAACGAGAGATGCACACAACTCGAGAAATGACAATAGTTCAAGTAATGAATGACAACCAATATAATTGAATGCTACTGCAAGTTGTATGTAGTTTTGTAATATCGGTCTATAAAAACCAATGATATTTTTTCTTAATGTAGTGGACATAATGTCCCAATTGCATGAGGACATGTTACCAATAACTGTAACAATTATATATTGGTTCCATTTTGATTATTGTCGACCTTTACATTGTCTCACTTTGTATGACCATCGGTCTCTTAAATTCATATATAATAAAATGGGTTTGTTATTTTTTGTATTGTCAATTGTTGTAAAATATTGTGTTGTTGATTAATTAATATGTGAATGATTTACATTGTTGCAAATAACATAGGTGTAATCCATTGGATAAGGCATTAATGTTTTCATTATATCAAAATGCAATAATAAAAATATGAAAAACAATATGATTATAAAAATTATTTGTAAAAAAAACATTTAATTAAAATATATACATATCAGTGCATTCTTATGAACTCACAAAATGGTGCTTGAAATAATACAAACATCGATGTTTTTTAAGGCGTTATACTCAAATTATACGGTGGGAATGTGATAAATATGCATTGGTTATTTAAATATAATAACAACAATGGTGCTTTAAAAAAATTAAACGCATCGAGGCATTATATTTATTATACCCACTGAAAAGTAAGAATTATAAAAGCACCAGGAAATACATAAAATACAAGTGCACTGGAGTTGCATACAACAAAATGGGAATCTAGGGAATAATAACCATAATTGTCTCGGTGTGTTTGTTTCATATTTAAGCATCGAGGAAGTAATGTATGGAAAGATGATGCATTTTTGCCTTTTATACAGACCAGGGAATTTCATCTAATGGTTCCTAATGCGATTTTGTTTTATGTTCCCACCAAGAGTGAATGTAAGGCACACTAGTGCTCGTTTTTGGTTTTATATATGTTCAGGGGAATTTTATGTAAGATCTCTCTGGTGTGTTTTATGTTTTGGTGCACACTGGGCATTTTATTTAATGGTGCACCAATGCGTTTTGACAATCAAAGCATCAAAAAAAAAAAAAAAAAAAACCCATCCGCTACAACCTTCTCAAAAAACCCATCCGCTACAACCTTCTCCCAACCAATTTTTATTTATTTATATAGAACATCCGTTAAAACCTCTATAGCCAATAGGAGGTTGTAGCAGAGGTTTTTTGAAAATTTTGTCAATTTTTGTAACATTAAAAACCTTCGCTAGAAGGTGTTCTCCTTGTAGTGTCATCCCAAACCATGATGGTATGATTCTGCTGCATGCAAATAAATGAGCTGATGTTGAGCATGGTAGAAACCATGTGATTACCAGTCATTAAGGTATACCATTAACATATTCTATAGGACCCACCAATGATAAAAATGGACCCCAAGGTACCTTGTACAATCTAGCGAGTGTGAATAGAGGATATGATTTCTAACACTCATAGAGTTTATCGATCAAGAGTCAATGATACAAACCCACTATTGATCGTGAGGAAGCCTGCCACTAAGGACTGCAAGCTCCAAGGTAATAATTGGTTTCTAGATCCCTCTCCAAAATAATATGTTGAAGTCAATAGGAAGAGATCCGTTGAAGAAGGGCCTTAATGTACACCCCATAAATCAACACAAAACATACACCGAGAGAGGATGTGAAGAGATAGAATCAAAAAGTACATATGACACAGTGATGGTTGACTCATATGGTCAACAAAATAGTAGATGGTCAACTCAGTCTTAAACTTCCCATGAACATATAACACAACATGACGATGACTTTGCAGCAAGACTCAAGAATGTGACTAATACAGTGCAAGAATGAAGGATGCATTGAATCACTCTCCATGATGTCTAGAAGAGTAACCAATCATAGAAGTATCTATGAATCATATTAATGGTATCACTCCTAGGAAATATATAACCCAACTGTGAGGTAATGACTCAAATAGGTACCATGTTCAAGGGAAACATGACTAACACTACCATTTGAGGAATAAAACAATGGTAAAACCCCTTCCCCTCCTTTTTTTTTTTTTTTTCTGTGTCTCCTTCATGGTTTAATGAGCATGAAAGAGAGATAAATGTGTGCTCAGTAGTGTCTCTTTCATTTATTTTTAACGATCCTTAAAAATATTTAAAATTATACTCGTGATGGTGTCTTTTTTGTGTCTATTTACGAGTCCGAAAAAAGAGGTAAAAGTTTACTTGAAAGAGTGTCTTTTTCATGGTTTAAGGAGCACACAAAAGATTTAAAATTGAGATCATTGTGTATCTTTAATGGTCTAATGAGCACAAAAAGGAGTTAAAATTTTCTCATCCAGTGTTTTTTTCATGGTTTAACGAGCATGAAAAAGAGTTAAAATTAAGATTGTTTGGACAGAACGAGTGTCTTAACAACATGCTTCTATTTTCCAAGCGCATGAAACCAACTTAAGAAAAATAAATGCAAACTCATACTAGCAAGTGAGTTCCACTCTTATCAATGAATCTGTCCATGGGTATAGGGTCACAAAACATAGGCCAAATAATGCAAGAGACGAGTGGTCAAGTTTTATGACAATAGTGGTAAGAGGGATCAAGGAAAACAATAATGCAACAACATGCAAAAACATGCAACATGACATGAAAAAAAAATGCATAAGTGATCGTAAAGAAACATAGAAAGACAAGAACCTCCTCGGGATAAGGCCAGAACATATATGAAGAGAGAAGAATGAGGCTCAATGTCAAGTCATGGTAGGTCTATAAAATGGTTCCCAGGCCTTAAAAAAATCACAACATCAGAACCGAATGGAAATCGAGGTGATAACTTAGGCGCCCATGAAGGGTAGGCACTATCTTACAAGTTTACAACATGAAAAAAGGAGAGGCTAATGTCGCAAATTGATGAAATCATATATAAGACATAACATTGAAAAAATGGATGGATAATAATGCAACATAAGGATGTAGGGAAAACATATCCCTATATGTCGGTTCAAAAATCATACCTTGGGTTTAGTGGAATTCGCCAGTTCTCGCAAAACATGTCCCTAGGAGGAATGCCCAAAGGGGCAGACATAGAACCTAAAGGAAAACCACCTTCTAGACCAAAAATATCCCTATGGAAAAACTCTCCATGACCATATATATGGATGAAAGGGATAACCACCCCAGTATGCAAAATTTCCCCTAGGGAGTGTGCCTCTAGGAAAAGTGGTATATGGGGAAGGAATTGAGTTGTCAATAAAAGGTGTGCTACCCTATGGAATATTGAATCCTCCAGAAACAATGCTTCCCCCACATTGACTAGGAATATCCCCAAACCCACTAGGTATATTCCAAACAAAAGGGAAACTAGCACTCGACATTACTGGGATGCTCATTAGAATGGTGGAGGTGGAAGGAATTCCACTCCCCATGATGAAACCAAGGATTTCAACCCCATTGGAACTAGATCTATATGTAAGCATAGAAACATATGGGATGAGTGTAGGAATTCTTCAGATACTTATGGAAGGAAAGGAAGACACGGTCGACGTCCCCCAAAGAGAGGTGTTGTAGGTATTTTTCACCCTGCAGGAGTTGAGATCCCTTAGGTTCTACCAACTCCTAAGACATGAATAGAGACATAAACCAAGGATATTCCTATATCTGATTCATACATGAAAACAACCAAAGAAGATGAAAACTTCCCAAAGATCAAACCAATCATGCATGGATTGACAACATATATAATAGTATATCATAACATATAATTATACTAATTCTCTACCAATGAATACATAAAATTGTATGGATAATTGAATAGAGAGAACATCCAATATGTATTCTATTAATCAAAGAAGAAATATTACAACTTACAAATATAGACTGAAGATATGGCCTCCTTCCAATCTCCTTTCCCAAGGCTTGCAACCAAATCACCAGAGTAAATTTGCTAGCTATTTTCTCCTCCCTTCCCATGGGAAATGGTTTGGTTATTATAGGGATTTAAGGATAAGGCCATATAGTTATTAGTATAATATTCTTGAGCTCATAATGGAATCCTTCTCAAGGGTAAACCCCAATAAATCAATGGGAAGTCTCATCCATTGAAACCAAATCCAAAAATATGAGTTTCTAGACTTGGTCGCTCCCTAGACACATAGACATAGTGACTGGTCGCTCCTTGGCAGGCCAAAAGGAGTGGCCAACACTTTTGGTCGAACCCTTAGTGAAGGAAAAGGGTGACCAGGTGGGAAATTGGCTAGAAACTCAGGGAAAAAGTGGTAGGTTTTAAGGGTTAAAATGAGGGGTTTATAGGGGATAATGACCCAGTGATTAGGTGATATTTAAGTGATAATGAACTAATGATTAGGTGAAAAATAAATCTATAATAGATTCCCCTAAAGTGTGAGGTCATTAGAGGTTTTTTATGGCCAAAACACTTTATAAATCAAGTTGTAGAGCTTTTGGAAAAGAATCATGGAGAAGAGCATCGCCAGTCCTGCATAAAAGGATCCCCGAGGCACCTGTGGAAATGAAACCTATGGAAATGGGAATGGATGGTGTAATGACACTAATATATGGAAAGGTGGACATCACAGGGATTCCCCCTATCACATTCATCTATGAACTTGAATACTCAAGGACACTGGATGAAACACTTGGGCCTTACATGATGTAAGGATAACTAAATAAAGAAAATGACTCACTTAAGAGTTCCCTCACCTGGAAAAGTATGGGGTTGYTTGAATTAATCAAAGGTGGGTTAAAATGAGGTGGAGGAGTCTTGTCGACYAAATCAAATTYAAGTTATCCGAATTCTGGGTCACCTATCTTGCATCATTTAAGAGGTGGTTGTATCTCCATGTTGGGTGCAATTCATCATTTTCCATGGTACCAACAACGTGGTTGTTCAACCATATTGAATAATAGGTGTCCAAACTTTAAYGATAATCAACCTAAGGATAAATAAGGCTCAGACCAAATATAACACCCCTAACAAATATAGGTTAAACAACAAGCAAACCAATGGATCAGGGGCCTTCCAAAAACCAACCCTCTAGGGTATGCCAAGTCCCCAAAATATTGTCCCATGAAGGTGTGAGGAAAAATTATTATAACCCACTTGTAACATCCTTGACCAATGCAAGTACCCTTTATTCAGGTGGTCACCCTTCAAGGGAACTAAAACATGGATTCGATGTATGCCCAGAGAACTTTGGGCACTTCCCACCTGAAGTCACCTATGAAGCTACCTAGGAAATTCCACTAAGGATAGCACCTCACAATCGATGACTGGGAAGAAAGTCAAAGGTTCGATCACACATAAGGGAAAGGTAACTAATCTCGAAGCTTCGAAAGAACTACATCTGAGGGAGGTATGGACACTAATGAAACCCCCGTATACGTAGTAGTCAAAGAGGTCTTGCAAACACTAAGACAAACAAAGAGGGATATTACCCTATTTTCCCTAATGAGACCTCATTGTTTACTACCATGTTAGAGGATATTCCCAACACACATGATGTAATAATGGTTTTTTAATCTTTAGTGACTATAGGTTTCATTTCGTGGCCTCAGAGAGTTCACTCTCCAATCGTGTTCCAAGCCCCTAAGTCTTATGATAATGTTGGTGTGCTATCAAGAAAAAGAGTCTAATTCATTTTATATTACACAATATTTTTCTTATATATGTATTTTTTAAGTCAGAGGGAAATGCATGAAACTTTTAGTGATGTTATGACTCTTGAACAAACCAAAGCAATGCAAAGATGCTAATGCAAGTTGTTCAATTCGATGAATTCTAGCTGTGGGAAGGAAATAAGCAATTTGATATTCAATTTTTATAATAAAAAACCTCACAATCACAAAGAAAAAATTCAAGAAAATCTAATCAACTAAATAGGATCCTTAAACCAAACACAATAATGCACTTTGTTTTCAAATTCTCAAAAGCTTCATGCAAGCAAATCTTTTTTTGTTCTTTTTATTGAGATGCAAAAAGACTCTTAGACTAATCAAGAGGAAAGATATACAAACCAAAAATCAACAAAAAACAAGAAAGGCTTGTAGGATATTGGTATTGATACACCAAATGACACTCCAATGTCTCTATAGGATAAAAAAACCCAAAACTTGGAAAAATGATTTAATGGAGATCTAGAGTTTGGGAGCAAAAATTTGCAGGGGAAGTGGTGCACTCTATGTTTTCCAAAAGCATCTGATGTAATATATCAAAAGAAATCCCAGGTAATCCTGTATTTAATGGATTTGGTTTGGATGTAATATGAATTATCTATCAAAATATATTATCCAAATTGTCCACGTGGACGTCATGGAAAATATGCAAAACAATTGATTTTAAATCAATGATATATTTTCTTTCCGGACACCAATTTGGATGATTTTTTTTTGAAATAAGATATATGTACGATAGGAATATAGATAAATAGTTATTTAATTCATATTCTTCATAAAAGTTTACATACTTTGAATTGAATTCCGTGACCCTCTTTTATGGGAAAAGCTCCTTAAGAGTCAAGGAAGGTTGTCCCCAGTGGAGTCACCAATTTTGTTGTGGATAAATATTACCAATGAGATAGAAAGATCTCCCTAGGATCTGTCTATTGATCCTAAATAGATAGTGGGGATAGATTCCAAATGGTTTCCTCTAGATTTAAATATTTGTTTTTCCTTTTATGCTAAGAGAGGGTAGGAAGACATACCTTTTACTTGAAGGTTGTCCTCGTGTGTCCTCAGTTGGTGTACTCCTAGAGATATAGCTCCATCTCCTTCAACCTACTACATGCACATAAGAGACAAGAAATAACAATGTACAATTTCTTCCTAACATTAGGAAAACACAATTTTCACCTAGATCTAACCTGATGTATTCAAGGTGAGATCAGATCTAACATTTACCATTTAAAAATGAGAAACATGGAAGGGGAAAACCATATACCTATATATTAACATGAAATGGATAATCCCATCAATATTTTTTCCTTGAATGCATGATGATATCTTCATTAAACTCCTTTCTCCTTTCTCCTCCTCAAATACCACCCAATATAAGAAACCTAACTGCAACTACTCTAGAGTGGAAGAGCTCCTTTGAATTTTGGTAGCATATATTTGTGAATGATTCTTCCCCCTCATGCTCAAGATTGTCCTTCCTTATATATATATATATTCTTGGAAGAGGCTTGGGAGAGATTCTATATCTTCTAGAAACCAATGGAGACTTGATTTTTGTGAGTTCCAAGGATCATGCCATGAAAAACCAACTCATCCATTGCTTACCTCCTCAAAAAAATTGAATCTAGAACATTATAGGGGAACTCTCCCTTTGTAAACTATTGAATGATGAGAGTTTACGAGTTTCCAATGATATTACTAGTGATGTTTTTTTGTTTTGCGGAAAAATAACCAATGACCTCCCTAAAAATTTCACCGAATCCTGAACAGAAGAGCGTGTCTCATATTTCATATTATGTATGTAGTTCATAACATTATAGGGTGGAAATTAAGGCTATAACAATGTTCCACAAATAGAGATTGTATGCAAAAGTTTCACCTCGGGAAGTTGATGTGTCAACTAGCCACAATAGGGCCCACTATCCTTTTTTCACTTTGTCTCCTAGGGTTATGGTTGAATTTTTAGGGTTTATTCCTCTTAGGGTTTAGTAATTTATTTTAAAAAGGTGATTTCGACCTCTTGTAATGGCTTCTTACAAATGAGAATAACCAACACCTCTCTCTTTAAAGATAAGATACCACCATTTTTTGCTTTGCATTTTACAATCTTTTTCTATTTCATTTATTAATAGAATTTGGTTCTCACTATATTTATATGGTTCCATTCATATTCCTACCTTTTGTTTCATTCTCTATATGATGTAGATCATTCGCTACAAACATATCCATGGTATTATTTCTTATGTTGATGTATGGAACTGTGACCCTCTTTCAAACATGGAGAACACCAAAGAGAGGAAAGGGTTTCCTGAGGGACTATTAAGCAAAGAAGAAACATTAATTTTAATATGCATGAGGGATTGTTTAGTAGAGAACAAATATATTCCTAGTGCTCTGTTTGGGATGAAGAAGAAGGCATACAAATAGTTGAACAAGTGTTGGGGAGGTGGCTAGGTGATGTGTCAAGGTGTTGGTTGATACCTCCAACTTGTTATGGCATATCGCATGAGTTGTCATTATGGTATTTTTAATCAATGCAAGGATGCATTGAGTGAATGTGTAGAAGTAGGTTTGTAAATGTGCAAGTTGTGATCATGCATTCATGAACATTGGAACATATGTTTGATTGCAATGCATGAATGCATGATTGTGTCGATAATGTACATACAATAAACAATATTTCATTGCATTTAAACTGTTGAAAAATAAAAGTGATTGAATTATTGGTGTGCCATAATTGTAATATCAATTCACGTGTCATTTTCAATGTTGTAATGAAAGCTTATATCCATGAATAATTATTCTAGCAAGGAGGGAAAAATCAAAGACAATATATCATAGGTAGAATTGTCTTTGATATATTTATGAAAGTAAGTCGATAATAAAAATTGGCGACCACTGCATGCAAGGGACAAACATTAAGAGAGGAATATCATAGTTGTGAAATCTAGTTTCTATAAGAAACACGTGATAATGTCTCATGGTAATTGTATGTGCATAACATAGGTGAGATGATGGATATGTCTAGTACAATGTTGGGTATGTGTTATATTCTTTTCATATAGTTTAGTGAGAGGTGGGTCACAAGGGGGTTGTATGGGGGTGATATCCCCCTCGTTGGTGGGCCCCTGAAATCCCCCCCCCCCAAGCGAAAAATCATCAATAGGTTTTTATTGAGTGGTTATTCTCGGTATGGTTTTCACCTTTGATGGTTTTATGGAACATGGTTTTGTGGTCCATGCTAATGCAATCCAGATTAAGGAACTACGATTGAATTCTAATCCATGGTTAATGGATTAGGTTTTTTTGGATGCCACGAGATCCTATGTATACTAGATTGTAAACAATAAAGAACATGAATAGAATTATAGGTGCGACTCTAAAACAGGTTGTTGGTTTTCTTGGTTGGGTTTCCAGGGTAAATATCTATGTATATGTGTGATTGCATTTGTTTTTCTTTTCTATTTTAAAAATACGTGTATGCATTGCATTACTGTAAAAGGTTTAAAAATTACATTCGGTATCAAAGAAATTATTATCTTCAGGGGGATTCCTTTGTGGATAAAGGTTTGGCTTGGGCCTGTGATAAACCTTGTTACAATGGGAGCTTGGTGGTATCTAGTCTTGTGGTGAAAAGAAATGACAAATAGTTAAAAAATAGAGATCAAAAAATTTTGGTTCAATGGGTCATTGTCATCGTATGGGTCATTGTGGATCTAGGTACTATACCTTTGTGAATGTCAATAAAATACTAGAAAAAGTTGGATCGAAAGGAAAAGAGAAAAATCTAGTTGTGTCTCTTAGATTTAGTATTACCAAATGTGTCAGGGGAAGCTACAACTAAGGAATTATGGAATAAGTTAGGGGATTTGTATCAGTATAAGTCCCAGGTAAACAAACTTTTCCTATGGAATAATTTGTACAACTTGAGGATGAAAGATGGAGAATCAGTGACAGAGCATATAAATTCCTTCAATACCGTGGAAAGTTAGTTATTTTCTATTGATATTAAGATTTTTGATGAAGATAAGTGTATAATTTTATTGTTCACTTTACTAGAATCATGGGATAGTTTGGTTGTAGCCATAGGAAGTAATGAAAGTACTTTAAGTTTTGAAGATGTTATCTCATCCTTGTTGTTGGAGAATATGAGGTGGAAAAACTTGGAAATCCAGAGCATAGATTCCTTATTTGTAAGAGGATGCTCCCAGGAAATAAATAAAAAAATGTCCTCTAGTGGGAGATATAAATCTAGAGGAAGATCTAAATCTCCAGGAAAATTAGTAAAGGTATGTTGGAGATATGGAAAAGAAGGGTTTTTCAAGAAACAATGTAGTTCAAAAGCGTCGAGAGAGGGAAGGGATCTGATGATGCTCCTTTTGTAGAAGAAAATAGCTCCATAGCTGAAGGAAGGGATGTGTACTTGGATTCGTCAAGTACACATGTTAAGCCCTAATATTGGCTCATTACCCATTAATTGGGGCATATTACATTAGTAATGTTATTTTATTTATGTTGGCTTTATTCCATTAGTTGTAATTATACCTCCTAGTCTCCTATATATACCAATGAGACATTTTCATTTGGAATCATCGTGTACTTGAAAATTTAAGTGGGGTAAAAGAAGGTTGCCCCCTCAAAGAGGCTTATTATCTGAAATTATCTCTTTTTCAAGGCGTTGAGTACTTTTTCTGAGGTTTTTCTATGCTATATTGATATTTGGTTCTTAACATATGGTATCAGAACTCAAGGTCTTGGGGTTTTGCTGCTACATCTGAGACACTTTGAAATTTTTTCTATAACTATTTTTATACAATGTTTCAAAAGTAACGGATTGGAGGATATTTAGTATACGAATCAAGGTATGTTGGGTTAAAATTTTAGCTCTTGAGGCCTTATACATTTGGAGATACAGCCTGTACAAGATAGGGTTCTGGAATCATCCTGAACTGCGTCATTGTGGAATTTTCGCTATAAATTTTTTTTTGTAACGTTTTGGACCCTGAAATCCAGAGGATATTCACCAAAATTAGTAAGGTATTGGTGGTAAAAACTTCAGCTTCTGGGTCATCTTAAATTTGTCGATACACCCTGTGTAAGATAGGGTATCTGACTAGTCCTATTGACTAGTGTCAAGAAGGTGTTCCAGGTAAAACAATCATAACTTCTTCCTAGAGTATCCAAATTGAGTGGGACTAGTTTCATTGTATCATGGACAGTTTGTAGTATTTTTTGTACAAGTTTCATAATCTTATATCAATTATTTTGTGCGGGTTACGCTATACAACTGAGATCTCCTGGAAAGGACAAAAATCGACAAGTTGTGGGGAAGTTACCGTAAATTTCACTTGGCACATCCAATTTTGATCAAACCTATGGCATTGCAAAGAAAACATATTAGAGAACTACATAAAGGAAAGTTTCATACCCATAAGGGCCGAAACGTGGGAGATACAACAAAAGAAATATTGTCTAGAAGAACCACCTCAAAATCAAGGTTCAAAAGTGATACTTGGCCAACATGCCACCCAAAAAGGGAACTTCTACACCAAATAAGCCTCTAGACAATCCTACTTGGACTCTTGATGAAGGTGAATAAATGCATAGGGACATAAATGATTTACCAAAGAAGATAGTAACAAAACATGAACTAAAAGAGATGGAAGCTAAGTTGGAGGCAAAGATGGATGGTTTAAAAGAGGAGATCATGGAAGTATTGAAAAATTTCGTAACAGAGAAGACACCTGAAAGTGAAAATGCATCCCATGAAATTCATGATGAGGACACAAGGAAGGTGAATCAAGAATGGAGAAACTTCAACTTTGGGTTGAAGACCAACCACATTCCTAAGATCGATATGAGGAAGTTTGATGGCAAGGACCCAATCACATTGATACTTCAGATGGAGCAATTCTTTGATCTACATAATGTGCCACATACACAAAAGGTACTAATTACTTCTTTATATTTAGAAACTAATCAATTTTTATGGTATTGATGGATTTGTTCTCGCAAATCACTCGTCACTTGGACAATTTTCACGGAAGAAATGATAGCACACTATAAGGATATAAGGAGCAATACCTTCTTTAGCCAATTGATAAATCTCAAGCAAAAGGGTTCAGTTACCGAGCACATTGAGAACTCCCAAAGATTGAAGATAAAGGTAACAAATATTCCAGATGATCACTTCATTGATGTATTCATAGGAACTTTAAAGGATAACATTGAACATGAGGTTATAGGCAACAAGATCCCAGTTCAAACTACATTTCCAGAACTTGACGAGAAAGGAAAAATCATATTGGAGCCTGAAGCCATCAATAACACAAGAATTAGCCAGCTGAGGAATAGATCCATTTCAGAGTATCTCATTAAATGGAGGAAACTACCGCCTAAAGATTCCACTTAGGAAGATGATACTTTTATACAAAAGCATCTAGAGTTACTCAAGAATTGCAGACAACGCTTGTCTCAAGGGGAGGGGCATGTTGAGCCCTGATATTGGCTCATTACCCCTTAATTGGGGCATATTACATTAGTAATGTTATTTTATTTATGTCGGATTTATTCCATTAGTTGTAATTATACCTCCTAGTCTCCTATATATACCAAGGAGGCATTTTCATTTGGAATCATATTGTACTTGAACATTTAAGTGGGGTAAAAGGAGGTTGCCCCCTTGAAGAGGCTTATTATCCAAAATTATCTCTTTTTCAAGGCCTTGAGTACTTTTGCTGAGGTGTTTCTATGCTATATTGATATTTGGTTCTTAACAAAACACGTAGATCATGAGGCATGGATGATCGAATCAAGCGCATACTTTCATATGATTCCTCACATGGAGTGGTTTTGTGAGTATGAAAGGTATGAAGGGGGTGATTTTTTTTTCTAGGAGATGACTCAATAGCCAAAATCGTAGGATAAGGAAAATTCAGGTTAAATATCGTGGATTGTAGGATTAGAACATTCCTTGGCATTCTTCACATCCTAGGATTAAACAAGAATTTGATTTACATAAGAAAGATAAGTGATGTAGGTTTAAAAACAATGTTTGAAAAGGAAACCTCCAAGATGGTTTGTGGAGAAACGATGTTGCTGAGGGTATTTCTAATTGGAAATGTATATAGGTTACTAGGAACCACTATTAGTGATTCGTATTATTTTCGGAATGAATTGAAAGCAACAATATTACAATGAGATACACATAAAAATTGCTAGAAACAAAGAAATACATCAATACATGATTTCTATTAATGAAAGAAATGTATAGAGACTGCAAAAATATAGAGTGCAAGACTCGCTAGAATGGTGGCAGCTTTATCTCTAAGAAGATATGCAACGGCTACACTCATTCACAAGAATATGGGTACAATAAGGCTCTGAAGGCCTTTTTATGATAAACATGAATGCCAAAACCCTAGACATCCAAAAACCTAACCTTAGGAGATGAAGCGCCAAAACTCATGTGGGCCTCATTGGGTTAAGTTAGTACATCAACTTCTTGGGGTCGTAACATTTGCATACGATCTCCATTTTAGGCGTGTGATAACCCGTTGGAAAGGTATTTTTGAGAAATACGTGTTATATCATAAAAATCTGACTATGTCTACATTTTAACTATGGAAAGCCAAGAAAACATTGTTTGGGCCGAAAAACATCCCTGGAAATACAAATATATGTACTGACATGAAAAATTCTAAAATAATCTAGTTGGAATAGGTGGGCAGCCACCATTCTCAACCTAGATGTTGTGTAGTGGTTCAGGAAAAACCTGAAACTGCAGAACCCACAATTATAAATAAGTGTCCCCACTACAGAGAAACGTGTTGAACTAAAAACTGTCAATATGAGCTAGTTGGAATTTGGAACAGGTGGGTGGCCAACAATATCTACCTAGATCAATCCTCCCCCCTTAGGAAGAAATATTATTCATTGTGTTGAGTTCCTGAGGAAGAAAGAAAAGTGTTTTCTGAATATGAATCTTGGTGAGTTGCTTACCTTGCTGGAGAAGTTACGCTACTTGGTCTATAGAATGTTGTCACAAACCTGTTGTTGGTGGGGTTGAATATGCTCCACCAACCTATTGTCTTTGGGCTCGATTGGGCATTTTGTAGGCACCATCATAGGTGAAGAAACAATATCTTCTTTCTCTTTTGCAATCTTCTTCTGTTGGATAGAAGGTGCTGAGGCTGCAGTGATTGTAATAGAATTTTGTGCATCCTTTTAATAGACTATGAAGAGGATGAATTTTGCACTATGAGAGATTACCTTGTGGCACCTTTTTGGTGTAAAATTAGTTGAAAATACTTCTGGTATCTTGTAGAGATGACCCCCTAGAGTAATAATGACAATACGAGGTCGAGACTCATAAACAACATGATGTTTCCACATATATGGTTGGCCCAAAACAAAGTCACATATATCAAGAGGGGAAACATCACACACTACCTCATCCTTGAAGGGATGGATGCCATAGGATAGGCGACACTAATGGATGACATGGAGATCTCGTCCTTGGTGAAGCCACCTGATGTTGTATGGCTGCAGGTGTGTTGTATGGCTACGGGTGTGGTGTTGTCGACAACCCAAACTGTTTGACGACCTCATATGAGATGAGGTTCTTTTGGATGCTTCTATCAAAAATGAAATGCAATGGGGTCCAATTCACCCACATCTGTGAATGGAAGAGGCACTTCCCCTCTTTAGGACCTACTGGTTCTTCTCGTTGAATTATTGTGGTCGCGACAATAGTAGTGGGGTCTACGTTGATGATATGTCTCTTTTAAATATTTTTTGGATCAGATTCTGAATTAGGGTTTGAATCATTTTCTTTGACCTGAACAACCAATGCATGTTTCAAGGGACATTCATTGCTATTGTTCAAGTGGATTTTGTCGAAGTCGCACCACTTCCCAATGGTTTTCTTTGACTTTCCTTTACCCTTATTTCCTTGTGTCTTGGACTAGTTTTTGGGAGGTTGTTGGTTAGGGTTGTCTTTACCATTCTTTTCTTGTTGCAGATTTGTAGACCCAAAATCCCATTTGTTCTAGTGCCTAAATTTCAGCTCGATTTTGGCAGCATATCGATAGGCAAATCCCAATGATGAGATGTTTAGGAAATCCATTTCGGTTTGGATGTGCCTATCTAGAGCCCCATGATATTTCAAAACTAGATGTTGCTCAGAGTCTTTGATACCCATCTTGGTGCGCAATGTATGGAAATTATTTTTGAACTCTGAAACTGTTTGGCTCTTCTCTTGCTGCAGTATTTTCCATCTCATGTACTGGTCTTCATAGTTATCAACAAGGTAGTATTGTTCCTTGACCGCATCCACAAAAAATTCCCAAGTGGGATCAACCCCATATATTCAAGATTCCTCCATGGAACTTTGATCCCAGTAACTTTCCCACCAATTTTTGACACAGGGGAGAGCCTTGATGAGTGCGAAGGCGATCGTTTCCCTGTTAGAAAAATTGTGAACAAAGACATAACCTTCTAGAATATTTAACCCTTTTTCTAAGGCATCTGCATCTATCTGACGTTCAAATATGGGAATATCAAAATTAAATTGTACCTTGAAGGGAGAGGTTCCTCTAAAGTGGTCTCTTGATTAAGATTCCCATGTTGCTATCGGTAGAAATTGAAGGATGTGAGAAAAATTCTCCATTATTTCCTCCCTCTTTCACATGAGAGCTTGCACAAGAAACATGTTAATAGAATATTCTGCCCCATCATTTTTATTTTCTACCGCCATAAATGGTTTCTTGGGTGTGCGAGAGAGATTTTCCTTAAGAGAGACAAGCTCGAGACCCAACTTTCTATACTCGGACCTCGTCGGGGACATGCACTGAAAAACAATCAAGAGCAACCTGCTCTGATACCATTGATCCATATTATTTTCAGAATGAAATGAAATCATATATATTACAATGAAATACACATAAAACTTTCTAGAAAAATAGAAATACAATAATACATGATTTCTATTAATGAAATAAATGTACATAGACTGTAAAAATAAAGATTGCAAGGCTCGTTAGAATGGTGGCAGATTTATCTCTGAGAAGATATGTGACGTCCACACACATTTTCAAGAAGATGAGTACAATGAGGCTCTGAAGGCCTTTTTATGATAAAGATGAATGCCAAAACCCTAGACATCCAAAAATGTAACCCTAGAAAATGAAGCACCAAATGTCATGTGGGCCTCATTGGGGTAAGTTAGTACATCAACTTCCCTGGGTCATAACGTTTGCATATGATCTCCATTTTAGGTGTGTGATAGCCTGTTGGAAATGTCTTTTCGAGAACTATGCATTATGTCGTCAAACTGTGTGTCTGTCTATAGTTTGACTGTGGAAATCCAAGAAAACAATGTTTAGGGCCCCAAAATGACCCTGGAATTACAAAAATATGTACTAGCATGAAAAATTCCAAAATAAGCCCGTTGGAATAGGTGGGCACCCACCATTATCTACCTGGATGTTGTGTAGGGCTTTAGGAAAGCACCGGAAATGCATAACCTTTTGGAAATATGGCTATAGCAGAGATGACACAGACTGTCAAGGTTGTCATTGATGGCAATCGGTTGGTTATTGTCATTGATGATGGTAATCGGTTGGTTGGTTGTGGAGCACGCACAAGAGAACTGGCAAAAGAAGCTAGATGATGACAAAGCAATATCCAAGTGGGGACGTTGATATTGGGTTCCTCTTAGCGATTTGTTCTACAAAGACGAGAACCATTGCGTTAGGTTTGTCAAGAAAAAAGGGGAATAAACCCAAACCCACTTGAAATGTTTGAAGGGCGTTAGGTTATTCAAAATCGATTCAAACGCCATAATCCCATTTTGAAATGTTTGAAGGGAGTTAGGTTATTCAAAATCGATTCAAACGCCATAATCCCATTTTGAAATGTTTGAAGGGCGTTAGGTTATTCAAAATCGATTCAAACGCCATAATCCCATTTTGAAATGTTTGAAGAGCATTAGGTTATTCAAAGTTGATTCATGCGCCCTCATTGAAACATAAACAGAGGCAATGGTGAAGAGGGATGCGACCTAATTGGCATTCCCACTCAGCCTTCGCCCATGGGGATCTTTGCTAATGAAACCAAGAAGGATACGTCCATTGCCTATTGGCTCTTCCTTAGCCACGGCCTTGACAAGCAGCAGCATCAAGAAAAGCACGAATGATCCCTTAACCACGACCATGACTAGCAGCAGCATCAAGGAAAACACGAATGATGCCATTCACAACGCCCTTGGGTTACCAATTGTTTTGTTAAAGAAAAGCACAAATGATGCCGTTCACAACGTGTTTGGTGTGGCCAGCATCAAATGGATATAATGCATAATCAACAGAGGTTAACATTGCTAAATCCAGAGTTTGGCGGGGGTCGTTCATCTGCTTTGAAAAGTTTGGAAGATTTTGCCAGTTGGGTTTCTCTAATCACTCTGGACGGTGGAAGGAATTTCAGTCTAAAGTTAGACTGGCAGTTAAGACAGGAAAAAAAAAGCATTGCATGATGTGGCATGCATAGAGGAGGCATGCAAAGAGCCAGTTCAGAAAATCAGGGAGAATGCTGGCATGAGAAAAGCAGAAGAAAGAATGAAAGAAAGGGAAACTGCAGTTGGAGTTGAGAAAAGANGGGGATCTTTGCTAATGAAACCAAGAAGGATACGTCCATTGCCTATTGGCTCTCCCTTAGCCACGGCCTTGACAAGCAGCAGCATCAAGAAAAGCACGAATGATCCCTTAACCACGACCATGACTAGCAGCAGCATCAAGGAAAACACGAATGATGCCATTCACAACGCCCTTGGGTTACCAATCGTTTTGTTAAAGAAAAGCACAAATGATGCCGTTCACAACGTGTTTGGTGTGGCCAGCATCAAATGGATATAATGCATAATCAAAAGAGGTTAACATTGCTAAATCCAGAGTTTGGCGGGGGTCGTTCATCTGCTTTGAAAAGTTTGGAAGATTTTGCCAGTTGGGTTTCTCTAATCACTCTGGACGGTGGAAGGAATTTCAGTCTAAAGTTAGACTGGCAGTTAAGACAGGAAAAACAAAGCATTGCATGATGTGGCATGCATAGAGGAGGCATGCAAAGAGCCAGTTCAGAAAATCAGGGAGAATGCTGGCATGAGAAAAGCAGAAGAAAGAATGAAAGAAAGGGAAACTGCAGTTGGAGTTGAGAAAAGAAAGGAAAACCTCTGCATGTGGGGAGTCAATATAATGCGCTGGAACAGAGATGGAAGGTTGTTGTTGAAGTGAGAGAGAGAGAGCTCTGGAGGTGAGAAAAGGAGGAGGAGAATCTGTGTCACAGGAGAAGAAGCTGAGAATGGGCTGCAGAGGACAGTGAGGCAGAGCAGCAGATCAGAAACAGTGAAGAATACAGAGTAGATCAACAGAAAGGGTAAGCAAGCTATATCAGAATGAATAAGTAAGTTTGAGCAATATTTATTTTGGAAAATTAGGGTGGTAGGGTGGTGCTAGGGAGACGTATGTCTTTTTCTCTGCAAGTGGGTGCTTGTAGAATCTGAAGGTTGGTGCCTTCACTCAGTTGGTGCTAAAGTAAAAAGGAAGTCGGTGCTTCCACCCAGTGGGTGCTGGGATTCTGTGGGAGTTGGTGCTCTCAGCCAGTTGGTGCTGGCAATCAGAGGTTGTAGCCCTTATGAGTTGGTGCTCATAAAAGATGAGATGTAACGCAGTTGGAGCTTGCTTAACATCTTAAGAAGACGAGGTTTTTTCCCTGGTTGGGTTTTCTCTTGAAAAATCTGTGTCTCATACTTGTGTGTGAATGTTGTGTGTGATTGCTATTCTTTATGTTATATGCTTTATGTTTATCACTCTGAATTTCACAGTAAAGACTCACTGCCACTAAGATTAATGATT
>JASDQU010502555.1:4476-14756 GCA_032191745.1 Picea mariana
TGGTCTGGAATTTGTTGTGTGCCGTCGATCTATGCACACGAAATCCATCCGTCTAAAAATGACTTACGTTTAATGCATATGCACTTGCGCCCAAAACTTAGAATAAGTGGGTTTTGACCCGCTCTTTTGCAATTCAACCCCTTAGCAAGAAATATCGCTAACACTTTGTCAACACTTGCTCAGAAAATCAATAAGCTGAGTTGCCTGATAAAATTTCTCAAGACAACCCTCCATTGGCAGAATATGCTTGGTACAAAGACATTATATTTTTTATGCAATAATTAAGGCCCCCTGATGGAATGGGGAAGAGCAAGGCTAGATCCTTAAAGTTCAAAGTAATTAGATATTTCCTTATTGATCAGGTTTTGTAATGGTAAAACCCTGTAGGAGTGCTTCTGATATGTTTAGACCCACAAAAATCCCAAAAAATTATGTTTGATTTTCATGACAGCTGGGGGTCATCATTTCTGGAGGACCACAACATATAAGATTCCTAGGGCCAGATATTTCTGGCCTACTCTATTCACTGATGTCTGTGCAAAAATTAGGGCTTGTGTTAAATGTCATGAATTCACGAGGAAGCAACAACTCAAGTCTTTCCCATTGAAGCCTATGGTAACTTCAAGACCCTTTCAACAATGGGAGCTAGAATTCATTAGGGAAATTAAGAGGTCAAAAAAGGTGGATCTTGACTGCAATAGATTACTTCAACAAATGGATGGAAGATATACCCACAAGGTGTTCTTCTCGCAAAGTAATTGTTGGTTTTCTTGAAGATATTATAGATAGGATTGGTTTCCTGAACATGATCGTCACTGATAATGTCGCATCTTTCAAAGATGACCTGTTGATCAAATTCTGTGAGAATTTCGAAATTTAACCTATCCATTGCACCCCCTACTATCCCCAAGGCAATGGACTAGAAGAGTCCTCTAACAAGATCCTTATAAACATTATCAAAAGAATTCTAGAGGACAACCAGAAAGAATGGGATTCAAAGCTCAATTTTCTCTTTGTGTTGATAGAGTGACAACAAAGAGGTCTCTTGGTGTCACTCCTTTTCATATTTTGTATGGGATGGAGGCCATCTTTCCTTGCCTGTAAAAAAATTCTTTCAGGACTGCCAAGGAGAACATGATGATATGATCAGAAGAATACAACATATGGTAGAGGTGCAACGGACTAGAGAGAAACTAATGGAAAAATCACATGAGCATCAACAGAGGATCAAGTCGTCTTTTGACAAGAAAGTAAGAAAAGAGGAAATGGGATGCGCCCAAAAAGGATAGGAGAAATCATGGTAAATTCGAATCCCTCTAGATTGGACCCTTCAAAGTTTATGAAGTATTTCCAAATAACACTTACAGGTTGCATAATTTGGAGGGAGATGAATTTTTCGGTGGCCTTATTAATGGGCATTTTCTAAAAAATCTCTTTGTTTGATCCATGAGTGGCTCCTTCACCCCATTGTAAATATAATTTTATTTCTGTTTTAATGGCTGACTCAACAATCCAACAGTAAGGCGACTGAAGCTGCGAGTTCTTGGCATCTCAAAGGGAGCAGGCCATCCTCCATGGAGCCTAATGTTATCACATATGTTTCTATGGAGGATGTTTTTCCCTAGAAAATAGCCCCACGGAAAAAAAATGACAAATATGGGGCTAAAAACCCACTTTTATCATTTATCCTAAGTTTTCTAACCGAGCACATTGTGCTAAGGGGAACGTAGATATGGGCAGATGAGATATTGATGCAGGAGCATCACCAACAAGCACAAATGGAGGACATATGGAGATACACCAACACACATTTTGAAGATATTTTGAAATTTAAAAGAGGAAACATTAATGTAATAGTTGGAAAGATGTAATTGTTCTTAAATGTTTTGGGGATTGTAATTCATATATCGAGTGCCACTCTCATCTGCTGGTTGGAGGCATTTAATTTAATAAATGTAAAGTAGTTGTACTCTTTAATTTTGATAAGATAACTTAGATTTGTAGGAGGGAAAACTCAAGAAACCTCCCGCGTATGTATTGCATTATGATTCTCAATTGTAAGAGCAGAAGAGTAGAGCAAGTGAGCATAGGAGAGCATAGAAGAACATAGATTATAGAAGTTCTTTGAGTAGATAGTTATTGCTATAGAAACCATGTACAAAATCCCTTGAATTAATATAAGAATGCTTTGATCCAATTTCATGGTGTTGTTATTATTACTATTTGCATGTATTGAATGGTATGTTTACAATTTTCTTATATGCTCTATTATGCATTTTTTCCAATGCTTTATGTGTATGAATCCATGTTGAATGTATGAAGCCTTTGAGAGGGAGAGTATAAGTTTCAATTTATTCTCATCCTGAGAATTCCTGCAAAGAGTGCAATGAAGGTATGCAAGGAGTGCATTGACAAGATTTTGAGTTTTACCTCAGAAAAGATGAGGAGAGATAGAGTTGTTCTTATACCAACATAAGTGAAAATATAGCACAGATCCATGCAAGGTGTGCTCAGGTTAGGTCGAAGTCTTAGAATTTTCCAAACAAGTGAGTGGTTGAATAAATTCTATCGCAAGGAGTGAGCAGAGTTGGAGTGTTTGGATAAATAGAGGTTATCATGAAGGCCACAAGGAGTGCATGAAAAAATCCCTTAGAATCCTTGAGTTTGTAGAAACAATAAAGCTCAAGAGGGATAGAGACTCGGAAATTCAAGAGGACAAACGAGGGTCAAAATCACCTCACAAGAACCAAGCTCAGGAGGAAAGAAGCCAAGTTATTTTGTGAGGAGTCTTTGAGAACCTGAATGGATGGCTAGAATTCTCAGAGGAAGAAACATCGATTGTTTGTGGATTGTTGGATTCAGTAGATCCGCGGAGAGGATAAGACCGAGTGTTTTTCAAAACCCACAAGATCAGGAGAGATATAAGTTGTTAGATCCAGAGGAGCATGAGCCGTTTATTGGATGATTCAAAATTTTGACATTTCGAAAGTCGGGAGTGTGGAGAAAGTTGTTTTCAGGAATCGTGAGTCCTAAAATCCTGATAAGAGAAGGAAGAATCTAGAGTGTTGGATCACGGGAAATCAAAACCGTCAATATGGAATAAGAAGTCATCGTGGTTTCTCATTTCGGGAGAAAGGGAGAAGGTCACTTCACAAACCCCTGACACGTGAAATCCCGACACGATCTGGACTATTAGATCGTGGGAGAATCAGGAGCGTTGATCTATGACAAGGAAGTTCGTGGGTTTAGATATCAGGAAAAGGAAGAAAAGATACATCATCGATCCCAAACATCCTAAATCCTAACATGCTCGAAATTTGGTCCCCAGTTCATTGTTGAGGGTCACATCGGTGAAGAAATAAACGGAGGAGCTAGGGATTGTTAGCCCATTTTAGGATTTCGGGAATCAAAGGAGTCGGGGTGCCTTACAAAGGAAGTTCCGACATCATGAAAATCAATGTGCATTTTGGGGTTAAGGCTATGGTCACGCTGGTGGTCAGGTGGAGTGGAGGCTCATGTATAGTGCATGCTTGCACAGGCGGAGCATAGAAAAGGACATGTGTTCTTTAAGTGTTGAAGGTTCCAGCAGGGACTAACGAGCCATTTTATCTTGGGAATAGGAATATCCAAATACTGGGGTGTGGGTGTGTATCAGGTGGTATCAGAGCTTACAACTATTGTTTTCTGTAGAAGGAATACATAGGACAGTTGTGATGTAAATTTTGCGTTGACAGATTGAAGCAATGTCACCAAGAAGACGTCAAGAGAGACCTATGCTCGATCTAGTCATGGAAAGAGAAATGAGAGAACTTTGTGTTCGATTGGATTCCATTGAGACAACACAGAGGATAAAACCTGATACTGGAGATATCAGTGAGGCAGAAAGTGAGAACGAAGCTAGAGCCGAAGAAGAAGTTGTAGCCAAAGATGCTATAGAGGAATGCCTATTCAAAGTTGTTGCAAGGATAGGTTCCAGAGCCAAGCTTTACATCCTGATGTCTGAAGAAAACTTGGATGTTGAGGAGATTCTAGATTGGTTTAGAGCTCTGGATGAATATTTCAACTATGAGGATATCGAGGAAGATAATAAAGTAAATCACGTTGTCACTAGACTGAAAGGGCATGCCACACTGTGGTTGGATGAACTATAGGATGATAGGTGTTTCAAAGGAAAACAAATAATTAAAATCTAGGATAGGATGGTTGCCAAGATGAAATCCAAATTCATACCCATAGATTACCAGAGAATGCATAATTTGAGACAGAAAGGGATGACAGTGAAATAATACACTGAGAAATTTTACAGGTTAAACATCAGCGTTGGTCATTGTGAGAGTGATGATGAAAAAAAATTCAGATACATGAATGGCCTAAGATATGAGATTCAGGATGAGATGAGCATGGTGACAATCAGGAATGTAGAAGATTCTTATCATATTTCTTCAAAGGCATAAGTGAAATTGGCCCGAAAGAAAGGTCAAAGAGGCAGAGGTAGAAGTCAAAGTAGAGGCAAATCAGTTTCCCAGGACAGAGTACAGAATCCCAAGGAGGAAAAAAATAAACCACATAACCACCTAGAAAGAGGAGGAAGCTCACAAGGAGGACAATATGTTGATAAGAACACTTTTCCTTGAGCAAGAGGAAGAGGAGGTGAAGTAAAGTGTTTTGTCTGTGGGAAGATATGACACAAATCTTCGAAATGTCCCGATAAAAAAAGAGATGGAGGAGGCGAAGATCACATTTCATAAGTGCAAAGGAGAAATGTTGAGGTAGAATATGCAAAAGGTGGAAGATCCTTAATGATGGGGAAAATTCTCTTGAAGACGAAGAAAGAGATGGAGAATCTAGTCGATAGGAATCATTGGTTTAGAACTGCTTGCAAGACCAAGGATAGGGTATGCAAGGTGATAGTTGATAGTGGAAGCATGGATAATCTAGTATCCACAGAGATGGTGGGAAATCTATAATTGGATACTGTTGCACATCCAAGTCCGTATAAAGTTTTATGGTTGCAAAAAGGACATCAGGTAACAGTCACTAAACAATGTTTAGTTAAATTTAAGATAGGGGGATATAGAGATGAGATCTTATGTGATGTTATTCCCATGTATGTATATCATATTTTTTTGGGGAGGCCTTGGCAATATGATAGAAATGTTATTAATGACGGAATAAAGAACACATACAGCTTGGATATGAATGGTAGGATGCATATGTTGCTGCCAATTGAGGACAAGAAGGTGAAATCATAAGTAAACAATAATATACTTCTCATGAGTGGGAAGGAACTTCTAGATGAAGTCAAGAAAGATGAAGAAATGCAGTTTTTTGTGGTGAGAAAACCTAGACTCATTTTGACCAGTACTTCAGTAGATGATCTACTTGAGGAGATTCAGGAACTACTGGACAATTTCACTGAAATAGTGGTGGATGATTTACCTTGTTCATTTCCGCCCATCAGGATTATAATCCATCACATTGAACTTATACCAGTGGTGAGTTTACCAAAAAAAGAAGCGTACAGACTGACACTGTAGGAGAATGAAGAGGTCAAAGAGAAAGTCTAGGATTCGATGGAAAAAGGGTTGATTAGAGAATTTTTGAGTCCATGCATTGTGCCAACAGTGTTATGTCCGAAGAAATATGGTGGATGGAGAATTTGTATAGACTCAAGGGCTATAAACAAAATCACCATCAAATATAGATTTCCTTTACCAAGGATGGATGACTTGATGGATTTCTTGACTGGAGCAAATGTTTTTTCAAATATTGATTTGAAAAGTGGATATTATCATATTAGAGTGAGGGAAGCTGATGAATGGAAGACACCATTCAAGATGAATGAAGGATTGTATGAATGGCTTGTCATCCCATTTGGCTTGACGAATGCGCCAAGTAATTTTATGATATTGATGAATGAAGTCTTGAAATATTTCATTGGGAAGTTTGTAATTGTATATCTTGATGATATATGAATCTTCAGTAAGACTGAGGAAGAACATTTGAGACATTTAGATTTAGTAATGAGGAGGTTTCAATAAGAGAAGTTGCTGATAAATCTGAAGAAGTCATCTTTCATGAAGACAAAACTTATTTATTTGGTTTTCGTGATCTCTTTGAATGACTTGAAGATGGATCCTGAAAAGGTAGAAGCAATCAAAGAATGGTCATCGCCAAGGAATATCTTTGAAGTTAGAAGCTTCCATGGATTAGCCAGGTTTTACAGAAAGTTCATCAGAAATTTTAGTGGAATTTGTGCACCAATGATGGACACAATCAAGAAGAGACATAAATATTTTCATTGGACAGAGGAAGTGGAGAAAAGTTTCAAGTTCTTGAAGGAGAAGATAACTGGATAACCAGTTCTAGTTCAACTAGATTTCAGTAAAACATTTCAATTGATATGTGACGCAAGTGGATTTGCGATTGGAGTAGTCTTAATTCAAGACAATAGACCGGTTGCATACTTCAGTGAGAAGTTGAACGAGACCAATATGAAATATTCCATGCATGATAAAGAGTTTTATGCATTCATACAAGCATTGAATAAATGGAGGAACTACCTGGTTCCAAAAGAGTTTGTTTTGTATAGCAAAAACCAGGCCTTGCAGTTTATAACCAGACAAGAGAAATTGAACCAAAAACATGCAAAATGGGTTGAACTTATGCAGAATTTCACTTTTTTTATAAATCACATTTCTGGAAATGCTAACAAGGTTGTTGATGCATTGATTAGGAAATGTTTGATTCTACAAGAATTTCATGTGAAGATGTTAGGTTTTGATATCCCTAGGGAAATGTATAGAGATGATTCAAATTTCAAGGATGCTTACGAAGCATGTAAGAATCCTGTTTTAAGGGACAGGAGCCAATGGATTGAATATTTAATTCATGATGGATTTCTATTCAAAGGAAATGGGTTGTGTATCCCAAAGATTTTTGTCTGAGAAAACCTTTTGAAGGAAAAACATAGTGGGGGATTGGCTGGACATTTTGGCCATGATAAAACATTTGTGCAATTGAATAGTTTTTATTATTGGCTGGGGATGAGGATGGATGTCAAGAAATTTGTCAACAGATGTAGAATCTTCCAGCACGCAGAGGAGAAAATATAGAATATTGGGTTATATCAACCATTTCCAATAACAAAGAGGTTGTGGGATGCGATAAACATGGATTTTATGTTGGGACTTCTGAGGTCATAGAGAGGTTGTGATTCCATATTCGTGGTAGTTGATAGATTCTAAAAAATGGTACATTTTATTCCATGTCAAAAAACCAGTGATGCAACACACACTGCAAATATGTTTTTCAAAGAAGTTGTTTGACTTCATGGTTTACCCAAGATTATTGTTTCAGACAAAGATACCAAATTTGTTGGTCATTTCTGGAGGACACTATGCAAAAAACTAGGAACACATTTATCTTTTAGCTCATCATATCGTTCTTAGATGGATGGATAGACTAAGGTAGTAAATCGAATTTTGGGGGACTTATTGAGGAATTTAGTAGTTGAACATCACGGTTAGTGGGATCAGGTTATGCCACAACCATAATTTTCATATAATGAATCACCTAACCGGATCACAAGACATAGCCCATTCCAGACAATATATGGAATGCAGCCAAGAGGAGTATCTAATTTGAGAGACTTAGAGTAGAGTGAGTGCAGAAGTGTTGGAGTGGAAGATTTTGCAGCATAAATGAAAGAGCTCCATAGTAAAATCAGAGAGCGATTGCAGAGTTATAACCAGGAATATAAGGGCAGAGAAGATCAACACAAGAGAGATATTCAATTCAAAGTGGGAGATTTAGTCTTACCACATATAAGAAAAGAGAGGTTCCCAATGGGAATGTATAATAAACTGAAGATGAAAAATATAGGGCCATGTAAGATTTTACGAAAATTTGAGGAAAATGATTATGAGATAGAATTGCCAGATGATGTGGGCATCTCACCTATATTCAACGTAGCGGATCTATATCCTTACAGAGAAGATGAAACATATGGGGTAGAGAATCAGAAGGAAATTTAGTGGGTCCAGAAAATGCTTGTGGTTGAAAAGCCGTAGATGGAAAAGATCATTGATCAAAGAGTTGGTAAGAAAACCCGGAGGAAGACATATTTTGAATATTTGGTAAAGTGGAAATGACACCTGATCGAGGATTCCAGTTTGGAAAGTGAAGAAGACATGGAGAAACATGGAAAAACAATGCAAGATCTCATGGACAAGAGTCCATGAGTTTTTCAGTTAGAGGATTATGATGCAGGAGAATCGCCAACAAGCATGAATGGAGGACAACTGGATATACAACAACACACATTTTGAAGACATTTTGAAATTTAAAAGATGAAACATGAATGTAATAGCTAGAAGGATGTAATTGTTCTTAAATGTTTTGGGGATTGTAATGCATATCTTGAGCGTCGCTCTCATCTGTCGGTTGGAGGAATTTAATGTAATAAATCTAAAGTAGTTGTAGTCTTTAATTTCGATAAGATAACTTAGAGTTATAGGAGGGAAAACTCAAGAAATCTCCCTTGTATGTATTGTATAGTGATTCTCAATTGTAAGAGCAGAAGAGTAGAGCAATAGAGCATAGGAGAGTAGAGAAGAAAAAAGATTGGAGAAGTTGTTTGAGAAGATAGATGTTTCTATAGAAACCATGTACATAAGCCCTTGAATTAATATAAGAATGCTTTGATCTAATTTCATGGTGTTTTTATGGTTATTGTTTTCATCTATTGAATGATATGCTTATATTTTTTTTATATTCTCTCTTATGCGTTTGTTCCAATTCTTTATGTGTATGAATTAATGTTGAATGTATGAAGTTTTTGAGAGAGAGAGTATA
The DNA here is from genome assembly GCA_032191745.1 of Picea mariana. NCBI lineage: Eukaryota > Viridiplantae > Streptophyta > Pinopsida > Pinales > Pinaceae > Picea > Picea mariana. The sequence goes on from JASDQU010502555.1 coordinate 13,333, forward strand.
AGTTTCAATTTATTCTTGTCCTGAGAATTCATACAAGGAGTGCAGTGAAGGTCCGCAAGGAGTGCGTTGACAAGATTCTGAGTTTTACCTCAGAAAATCTCAGGAGAGATAGAGTTGTTCTTATACCAACAAAAGTGCAAATATAGCACATAACCGTGCAAGGTGTGCACAGGAAAAGTCAAAGTCTTATAATTTTCCAACCAAGTGAGTGGTTGAATAAATTATATCACAAGGAGTGAGCAAAGTTGGAGTGTTTGGATAACCATAGGTTATCGTGAAGGCCGCAAGGAGTGCATGCAAGAATACCTTAGAATCCTTGAGTTTGTAGCAAGAATAAAGCTTAGGAGGGATAGATACCTGGAAAGTCTAGAAGAAAGATGAGGGTCGAATTCACCTCAAAGAAGCCAAGCTCAAGAGAAAAGACACCAAGTTATTTGGTGAGGAGTCTTCGAGAACCTAAACGGACGGTTGAAATTATTGGAGGGAGAAATTTCAATTTTCTATGGACCGTTGGATCTTGTAGATCCATGGAGATGATAAGATCGCGTGTTTTTCAACACCCACAATCTCGGGAGAGATAGCAACCATTAGATCCATATTAGCGTGAGCCATTGATTGGGTGCTCCGAAATTTCAGCATTTCGGAAGTTGGGAGTGTGAAGGAAGCTATTTTTTGGAATCACGAGTCACGAAATCCCAATAAGAGAAGGAAGAATCTGAAGCGTTGGATCATGGAAAATTAGGACCGTCGATCTGTCATAAGAATTCATCACAGTTTTTCATTTCAAGAGAAAGGGAGAGGGTCACTTCACAAACCTCTGACACACGAAATCCCAACACAATCTGGACACAATCTGGACCATCAAATCATGGGAGAATCATGAGTGTTGATCTATGGCAAGGAAGTTCGTGAGTTCAAATATCAGGAAAACGAAAAAAAGATACATCGTCAAACCCCGACATGAAAAATCCCAACGTGCTCGAAAGTTGGGCCCTAGGTCGCAGTCAAGGGTCACATCAATGAAGAATTAAAGGGAGGAACTAGGGACTGTTAGCCCATTTTGGGATTTTGAGAATCAGAGGAGTCGACGTGCCTCGCAATGGAAGTCCCAAAATTGCATAACCTGACACACCTTTTGGGGTTAAGTATGTGGTCACGTCGGTGGTCATGTGGAGTGGAGGCTTGCATATAGTACATGCTCATGCGGATGGAGCATAAAAAAGGACCTATGGTATTTAAGTGTTGAAGGTTCCAGTAGGGATCGAGGATCCATTTTGGCTCGGGAATAGGAACATCCAAGACTGGGAGGTCAGTCGACCCTGCTGAGGTGGGGGTCTACGTCAGATCTACGTGCTCAGATCTATGGTACATGATCCATATCAGACCCCCCCCACCCTGACATTCTACCTTTAATGAGGGGGGGG
>JASDQU010502555.1:14773-24971 GCA_032191745.1 Picea mariana
CATTTCCTACCAACACCTATACTCCACTCACTCATCTCTCCACCCATCACATCCCCTCTTTCATCTACCACTTATCACTACATGACATGTGTATCCCACTCCCACCTCACATCACATCTCCTTTCTGTGTCCCTCTCTCACTTCGTGACACATGTCTCCCGTTTCTCTTCCACCTGTGTCATTTTTGTCCCCACAGCAGCCTCCCTTTTACCTTCATGTCACCTTCTTGTGCCACATTACCTCTGCACCTTTACATCTCAGTGCCAGTGTCCTATCATCCACATTTTCCCAATCATCATTCCACCACTACATATTTCCACATGACCACCCATTTCCTAGTCCAGGCCTCGTCAACTCCACCTTCATCCAGCTGCCTGTGTTCCCTATAAGCATCCAACAAAGCACTGACGATGAACGAGAGGCCGCCAAAACTTCCAAGTGTAGGCATTGACTTTGCCCACTCAGATCCTAATGAATAAGTTAATGAAAATGAGGAAGGTGGGTGAGACATCATCTCCTTCCATAAATAGAAGGCCAGTGAGGGAAAAATCATGGAAGAAGATTGTCAGTTGAGTCTGACAGATATTGTGTCTGACAGAGGACTGCATGAGCATTCTAACCCACGTGTGCATGTGAAACCCGACAGAGAAACTCATCAATGCAAAGCTTTGAAAGAATGACAGGATCGCCTCAGGAAATCAAAGCCATTTCAGAGTATGTGTAGAAATTATTTCCATTTTTTTTAAGGTCGATGGTTGAGCTATGCTTCGTATTTGTAAAATTTTAATGAAGCCTCTAGTTCTCTAGTCACGTATTGTTACTTGAGACTTCTTTTTTAATGAAAGTCAACTTTCTCCTTCGTCTCTTTGCCTCTGATACTAAAATACTCTGGCATGGATGATCCAGTCAAGTTGTTGTAACTATATTGTGATGTATGTTCAATCTGAGTCTGGTTATAACTTCTTTTAGTTTCCTAAAACTTGGAACCAAAGAGGATATTGTTTCCTGAGTTTTTCCTCCTTAGGCTACTGGAAGATCAGATGTCCATACCATACCTCTACTTTTTCTCCTCAATATCTACCTCCTACTCACCTTCACTACAACTTACTAACTGAATTTAGATCAAGACCTCACCTACCTATGCATACCATATCATTTTTCTGAGTTAAAGAGAAATTATCCTGAGTTGGCATCCATTAGAACCCCGCCCTTTAATTTATTCATTGTGACATAAAAATTGATGGGTATTGGGCTTACCTATGCCGTAATCCATTCATGAATTCTAGAACCAACACCATCAATAGGAATTAAAAGTTGGTCCTCATTAGTGGTATCATCAAACTAAGGAGGATATTTATTTTATCACTAGGATATCTAGGAGGGGAGGATTTTACCCAGTTTCCTGATGTCCCAGTAGGTGTTGCAACTGAGGGTCATCTTGCCTAGTCTCAAAGGTATATTGCACGCAATATACCTTCTCCTGGTGATATTCAGTTGGTTGGTGGAAAGTTGTGGATTGCCTCATTTAGCGCAGAGGAAGTTATGTGGATATCATTGTTATTGTCAACCATTTCACACTTTATTGGTGATGGTCAGTGCATTAGTTGTGCACTTTTATATTATGTGGATTCTTAGATATAAAGGCCACAACTTATTAGGTGGTTTTCCATTTTATTGAGGTAGTTTTGTATATCACTGGATATATGAAATACGATGATATATGGGAGGGAGAAATTCCTCGTCACTTCAGAGTTATTTATTTTTTTATTTTGAGAGGTTTCCAGAGACGAGACCTAGTTTTTGATGTCGGCCTCTTAGGTCAATGAACGAGGTGAATATGAACATGTGGGGAGAGGTGATTACCAAGAGGGACATGCCCGATTTTGTTAAGCCCTAAATAGTGTCATGTTACCCCTTAATTGGGGAATATTACATTAGCAATGTTATTTTATTTATGTTGTTTTGGGTCCATTAGCTGTAATTGTACCTCCTAGTCTCCTATGTATACCAAGGAGACATTTTCATTTGGAATCATCTTGTATTGGGAAAATTATATGGTGTATAAGAAGGTTTCCCCCTCGAAGAGGCTTATTATCTGAAATTCTATATTTTTCAAGGCGTTGAGTACTTATTATGAGGTTTTTCTATGCTATATTGATATTTGGTTCTTAACATTTGATATCAGAGCTCAAGGTCTTGGGGTTTCACTGCTACATCCGAGACACCTTGGAATTTTCACTATAATTTTTTTCTATGAAGTTTCAGAAGGAACCCCTTGGATGATATTTAGTAGATGACTCAAGGTACATTGGGTTCAAATTTTAGCTCCCAAGTCCATACACTTTCAGAGATACAACATGTGTAAGATAGGGTTCTGGAATCATCTTGAATTTAGTCATCGTGTAATTTCCGCTATAAAGTTTTTTCTATAACATTTCAAGCTCTGAAATTTGTATGATATTCACAAACATTATTAAGGTATTTGTGATAAAATTTTCATCTTTTGGGTCATCTTACATTTGTAGATACACCCTATGAAATATAGGGTATCTGACTAGTCCTATTGACTAGTCTCAAGAAGGTGTTTCAGGTAAAACAATCATAAATTATTCCTCGAATATCCAAATTGAGTGAGACTAGTTGCATTGGATAGTGGAAATTCTGTAGTATTTCTGGTACAATGTTCAAAATTTTATATCAATCAGTTTGTGTGGGGAATTATATACAAGTGAGATATCTTGGAAAGGACAAAAATAAGCAAGTTGTGGGGAAGTTACCATAAATTCCACTTGGCACATCCAATTTTGATTAGACCTGTGACATTGCAGAGAAGAAATATCACAGAAATAAAAAAAATAAAATTTCATACCCATAAGGGCCGAAATGTTGGAGATACAATAAAAGAAATATTGTCTAGCATAACCACCTCAAAATCAAGGTTTAAAGTGATACTTGACCAACATTCCACTAAAAAAGGGAACATCTACACGAAATAAGCCTCCAGACAGTCCTTGTTGGCCCTTGACCAAGTTTGAGGATCCTTGGTCATGTTTTACTTACTTTTGGGACTTTAACAGGCTATCGAAGAAGGAACACAAGTTGAAGCAGATATCATGGGATATCGACCCCTTTTTAGGGATTTCTTGGTTTTGGGCTTATGTAACCAGAATGTGAATGTCAGCCCATGGGTTTACCCATGTTTAGGCCCATTTTGTAATGTATAAATAGAAATCCAGGAGATGTAGGAGTTAGTTAGTAGTAAGTTCGATCTATGTGATCAAAGGAGGGACAAGTATGTGATGCTAAGTGCTAAGTGCAAGTGGTAACTGTAATTGCTTTGTGCATACTATTTGAGGCTTCCATAGCTAAGTGCAAGTGATTGTAAGAGACTATGGAAGGATTTCTATTGTAACTCAAGGAAGGAGGATCTAGCAAGGTGCGTAGGTATCCTATCTTCTGCAGAGTAATATCTGAAGGCTCTTTGCATGTAGTTGATTGAATGAAGATAATAAAAGAGAAGAAGAGTTGGTGGACACATCCCCAGGGTGGGAGTGAACCATGTATATCCTGTGTTGTGGTTGCTATGTGCTTTATGGTTGTTCTATTGTCTATGTGATTGAATGCTTAGTGCACTGATGTATGCTTAGAAGGATCTAATATGGTATCTTAGTACTAAATAATGTGAATGAATGCTAGATATGATCTATGTTGATATGCTTATTACTTGAATCTATTGGATCTGTATAAAAACTGTGTTGATCTATTGTTAGGATTTAGCTTTGTTGTAAACTAAGGCTGAATATTAAGGAACTGTAATTTCTAAGTTCTATGTTAAGGTGTTACAATCACAGATATGTGTCCTAGCTAAGGTTACAGACACTGGAGTCCTGCAACCACCCCTGCCTCTACCTTGGGTGACACTTCATCTGCTTCGCAGGTGTTGCCGAAAGGGCCGGTAGTTAGGGTTTTGCTGGTGTTTTGTTGTTGCGTTGAACCCTGGGTATACCCCTGTGCCAACAAATGGTTCTGTTGTTGGGACCTCAAACTATGATTGCTGGGAATTGAGGTAAATAAAAAGAGAAAGACCCTGTGCGTAGATGTATTGTTGAAGTGCGCAATATCCGACCTGAAATTGTGATTACTGGGAACTGAAGGAAAGAAAGAAAGATATGTGCGTAGATATGTTTCCTTAGTGCGTAGTATTCTACTTGACCTATAAATCTCTGTGCTAAAAAGAGAAGTTAGATCCGAAGAAAAGAGGTAAGATCTCAAAGCTTTGTGCTCTGGTAAAGGTAAGAATATTGAAATTTTTTAGATATGGAAACTTTAAAGGTAAGAATAGCGAAAAGTTTTAGATCTGGAAGCTTTGTGCTTTGATGAAAGTAAGATTAGTGGAAATTTTTGTTTCATGAGTATGGATCTAGGTATGCTTGATAAACTTTATCCTAGTATGAAAACTAGGGCACAACTAGAAGAGAAAAGGTTTGATATGAGTAGATTTGATAGAAATAATGAAAGATATGTTATTCCTATGCATAGAAAGAACATTTGGACTAACAAATGGATGCAGGATCCTAGAAAGAATTTTTTGCAGGTTAGCTACTATGATCCTAGTGCACAGTACAGGAAAGGATGGGGATCATTTAAGAAAAAAAGAGGATTAACTCTTTGTTACAATTGCAGAAGACCGAGACATCTTGCTAAGGAATGCCCTGGAAGAAGACCTACTTGTCTTTGTTGTAAAGCTATGGACCATAAAGTTTTATATTGCCCTAGAATGATTGTTAAGCTTGACATAAAGAATATCAGACAAGAAAACCTTGAGGAAGGTCACGAAACTGAGACCATGGTAGAACCCCAAACAGAATCAGAGACTATACTACTACAAATGAAAGAAACCCTAAATGATCATAAAGGTATCAACTTATCAAAGATATTCAAAGAAAAAGAATGCATAGAAGAAAGAATAGGAGAATTCAACATAGAATGTGTTCTGGATGAGGAAAAAAAGGTAAATATCATGACAGAAATAACTTGGGAAGCTTTAGGAAATCCTGATATGATTCCTTCATTAGGAGGAATAGGACTATTTAGGGGAAAGTTGATAAACCTATGTGGAAGACTCACCCAGGTATCTATGAGTGCTCACAGAGCTTTGACAGAGGAAGATGTTGAGATTGTTAGATTCATTGAGAAAAACACTCCATTTACTATGTTATTAGGAATAACCTGGATCAAGAAAGATCAAACCAGAAGAAAGGAAGAGGAGGCACGAGAACAAAAAAATAAGGAATTAAAAGATTTCATGACTAGGAGGATAGCACACTTGATTGTAGAATAGGAGAATAGATCGAAGCTACTTAGAACCAGAAAATTGGATGATGAAGTTGAAAGAACACAAGAATATTCACAGACAAGTAGAGCACCTACCCTAGATAAAGAAGTAGTATTACTCTCTAATCTTATGAAATAATCTCAACAATGCGAAGCTGCTATGCCAAAAGAAGACAAGAATCATAATGGAAAAAGGAATGTCGAGACAAAGATCACTGGGAAGAAGGCTAGAAAACTCAGTGAGAAGAGAGAAAGGATCGAAAAAGTACATAAGGGCCCAAATGGAACTTCATGGAAGGAAGATTTGAAAAATCGGAATGTCATAGGAATATCAGAATAGTTCCCCAATGCACTTCTCCTTGGCGAAGCGATATGACAATTGGAAGCATTATAAATGTTGGACCGACATTCCAGAACAGTTAGAACAACATTTATGACTAGAAATCTCTCCATCGGGCCGTTGGGACCATGACGCAAAAAACATAACTGCATTGATGGAAAACTTCTTATCCATTGGAGAGATCCATTACATCGTGTCTAATTATTCCGTCGACTATTTCACTGAGAACACTTTTGAAAAATGTATCAGAGTTAACAAGAGAACCCATTTCTACCACGTTGTGCTTAGTGAGATCGACACCGATTCTATTACTTTGAGCACTCATCCATTAACCTATTTTTTCTGATCAAGAGTGTGCATGTCGGACGAGCTCATCGATGTGGAGAAGTCATTCGTGGAAGTTTTAATTGATTTGATAGCCATGATAGTGATGTCTACAAGAGTTCAAGATTCATTGATGCAAGCAGTGCAAGCCTCTCTGTCGACTGCTCATGGATCCGGACCATCCTGATCAACAACAGAGAAGAGAACCAAGCACAAAGATGATCTAGCAAACATGAAGTTAATCTTGACCATCTTATCCGAATACATCCCACCTCTGGCCGACGTGGTGAGTCATGATAGTGTCCCGAGGGACTTTGATTACACCATGGTTACTGTGTACCTCCCAAAAGGGATATGTGCAGTCAAGACACAACAAGATAAAATCACGAAGTTGAAGTTCAGCTACTTAAAACTAGGTGATCGCAAGAATTACATCATGATTTATCCTTACAAGTATCTAACCAGGATGAAGGGGAAGAACTCGAAATTAATACCCCAGCCATGGACTATGAACCTCATGCAGTCCACCCTCTTGAATGTAATGAAAATCCCGCACTTTGGAAGGAACCAGGATGTTAATGCATGTGTTAATCTCATGCTCTCATGTTACCATGGAGGATATCTATGGATATATAGACGTATCAAAGTCAATCCTACATTGATCCATAGGATCACTGGGTTGAGCATGCAAGGACCTGACCCATAAGATTTCTACCCAGGGAAGGCTTCCGACCTCGCCTTGGCACAGAAAATTAAGGACACTTACGATGATGTAGAAAATGGAATGCGAGGCTACAAGGTAGCTTCCATCTAGAATGGTGCAGTGTGCATGGCCTGCCAAATGATCATAGGGAAGCTAGTAAGGAAGAATCGACCTACACAAGTCACAGGATTTTTTGTTGACATAGTTGGGAAAATTGTTGACCTAGCCAGGAAATATGTATAAGGACTCTTGATGAACTGGGTGAATTACTTGGTCAACCATCTGGAATTAGACTGCCGCGAAGCTCAAGATCAGGGCTAGGAGTTCCACTTTAGTTGGCTCCTTATCCTCATCACATTTACCACTTGGGAAATGTTGGAAGGTGTGACATTCTCGTACATTGATCCATTTGTCTCGCTCGCTGTGAAGTTCACCACGCTTTGGTACTCGAGCGATATGGGAAAATAGTGGAAGTCCATACCTATTATATCCAACTAAAGAGGGATATCAAAGCTACCCCTTGCTTGACAGTGGACACCCTACATCAGTTCTGACCCCTCATGAAGTTTTGCACAAATAGACACTTCACTTATATCACAGCGCGCACAGATGAGAAAAAAGAATAACTAAAATTGTACTACAAGCTCACAAAGGAGGACCTTGAAGAGATTGCCAAAGACTAGTCTACATAAATCCTCATCCCTGCAGACCCCACAGAAATGTTAGACCCTAAACTAATCAATAGCCCTGAGACCACTCATGAAGCAAAGGGTTTTCCTGGACCCAGTAGAAGGAAGAAGATTGAGGAGGTCCAAAACTTGAGCAACACATCGGAAGGAAATTCTTCAATATCACCTGGATGAGCGGGTGATGATGAAGTAGAAGAGACAAAGAGAAAACAAGACCAATAGAAGCAAGGTGAAGTAACACTACCTAGGGACCCCGCTGATGAGGCTGATCCCTTGAATAAATGGAAGGTTTCTCCCATGAAACCCACTTCCTGAAAGAAATATAGAGCAACCTTGACTAATATGCAGACTGTGCTCACTGTAGATGACTTTGAATTTATCATCATAGTTGTAGCATATTCCTCATAGGACATCTTGTAGGAACATGAAGCCAAGCAAGAGGAGATGTATGATAGAATTGAGGTTGAACTCAAAGGGGTACAATAGGCCCTTCAATACAACCACACAGTATCCACTGCGCCCCCACCATCATAAGCACTTGATTTGGGAGATGAGCTTGCCCAACTCCACAGACTAGCTGATGTGACTGAAGCTCACCTTCGTCATGCATAGGAAGAAACTGAACAGGCCATAGAGGCCCTAAAGAAAGTACAAAAAGTAGTTGTAGAGAAACATTGAGTTGTGCAACAAGAGAAGGCTACCCTCCAAACTAAGTTTGAAGAAGAGAAATCAAATATCCAACAAGAGAAAGAGTATTTTCTCGCATAATAGGTGGGAGTAAAAGAAGGAGTCAATAGAGCACTTCACTCTGTGACAGGTTTAGAACAAAAGGATGAATACCCAGTGGAACATCAAGTAAAACAAATTGCGTAAGATATCCAACAGCTTCAGTAGAGAATCGCATACCTTGAGCTATGAACAGTGCCAAGTACCTTGCAGGATGTGGGAGATCAAGGAGAAGCCACTACCCGGAGCACATTCAAGAGTATTAGAGCATTCTCTCTAGAATGAAAATAGTTAAGTGCTCACAACACACATAATTATGGCCAACTCACTGAAGATACTAAGCTAAAGGTACCGGAGTCATAGCTCTAGGAGGCAAAGCAACAAGCAACAATAGTACAGGAATAGTTGAATATCCTGTCAGCAGTTGAAAGGATGAAGTGATCCCAAGAACAATGCACTACTCAACAACAGGTCCACACCATTCAGAGAAAAGTCATGGAAGTGACTCAAAGGCTCCAACTAGTCTAGGATGAAGATTTCCAACTGTTTGAGGAGATTGATGGCTGAGGCACAGAGTTGGAACAAGTAGTCATTGTAGTTGAACAACATTTATAGGGACATGTTAATGAAGAAGTCATCCAAGAGTTCGTCGAGCAGGAGGCCCTAGCGCAACAACAGGTCAAAGAAGATCAATCCAAGATCGAGGCTTTTCAAGCATAGCTACCCAGACTAGAGTGACTCGGGACAAGTCATAGGTCAGTGTTGGGGGCATGTTGACCCTTGACCAAGTTTGAGGATCCTTGGTCATGTTTGACCTACTTTTGGGACTTCAAAAGGCTATTGAAGATGAAGTGCAAGTCAAATGAGAGATCATGGGATCTCGACCCCTTTTTAGGGATTTTTGGGTTTTCTTCTTATGTAATGGGAATGGGGGTGTCGACCCATGGGTTTACCCATGTTTAGGCACATTTTGTAATGTATAAATAGTAATATAGGCGATGTAGGAGTTAGTTAGTAGTAAGTTCGATCTATGTGATCGAAGGAGGGACAATTATGTGATGCTAAGTGCTAAGTGTTAATTGTTAAGTGCAAGTGGTAAATGTAATTTCTTTGTGCATACTGTGTGAGGCTTGTAGAACTAAGTGCAAGTGATTGTAAGATACTATGGAAGGCTTTGTGCCGTAACTCGGAGAAGGAGGATTTAGCAAGGTGCACAGATCTCCTATCTTTTGCAGAGTAAGATCTCAAGGCTCTGTGCATGTAGTTGATTGACCGAAGATAAGAAAAGAGAAGAAGATTTGGTGGATGTAGCCCCAGGGTGAGGTTGAGCCACGTATATCCTGTGTTGTGATTTCTATGTGATTTATGGTTGTTATATTATCTATGTGATTTAATGCTTAGTGCAATAATGTATTCTTAGAAGGATCTAATATGGTATCTTAGTACTGAATAATGTGAATGAATGCTAGATCTGATCTATGTTGATATTCTTATTAATTGAATCTATTGGATCTGTATAAATACTACAGTGATCTATTGTTAGGGTTTAGCTATGCTATAAAATAAGTTTGAATATTAACGAACTGTAAGTGCTAAGTTCTATCTTAAGGTATTACAATCACACATATGTTTCCCAGCTAAGGTTGAAGACATTGGAGTCTTGCAGCCACCCCTTACTCTACCTCAGGTGAGACTTCATCTACTTCACAGGTGTTGCCGAAAGGGATGATAGTTAGGGTTATGTTGGTGTGTTTTTGTAGCATTGAACCCTAGGTCTTCCCCTGTGCCAACAGTCCTACTTGGACTCTTTATGAAGGTGAAGAAATACGTAGGGACATAAACAATTTACAAAAGAATGTAGTAACAAAAGATGACCTACAAGGGATGATGGATTCAATAGAAGCTAAGTTGGAGGCAATAATGGATACTGAGATGTATTTTTTTAAAAGGGAGATCATGGAAGGATTGAAACATTTCCTAATAGAGAGGACACATGAAAGTGAAAGTGTATCCCATGAAATTCATGATGAGTAAACAAGGAATATGAATCAATAATGGAGAAACTCTAAATTTGAGTTGAAG